>JAPQNM010000013.1:5230709-5238209 GCA_029783475.1 Metacarcinus magister | reverse complement strand
TGAAATACCTACGAAAAATGGTCATACGAGAGAGAGAGAGAGAGAGAGAGCGAGCGAGAGAGAGAGAGAGAGAGAGAGAGAGAGAGAGAGAGAGAGAGAGAGAGAGAGAGAGAGAGAGAGAGAGAGAGAGAAAAAAAAACAGTGACGAGGGAGAGAAATGCAAACAGATGAAGTAGGTATATAAACAGAACTAAAGCAAGCAAGCAAACAAACAAACACAAAAGGGACGAACGCTAGAGACCTCCGCAGCTTTAAACAACCTTCTCTTCCCCTCCCCTCTCCTCTCCTCTATCCTCTCCTCTCTCTTCCCCTCTCCTCTCTCCTCTCTCTCCTCCCTCTTACCTCACCTCTCCTCTCCTTTCCTCTTACCTCTCCTCTCCCCTCCCCTCCCTTCTCCACCCTTGCTACTCGTCCCTTACCTTCGCCGCCCTGCCTTGCCCCGCCTCGCTAGTAGTGTCGTTCCAGTACCTTTCCCAAGGCCACGCTGGCGTCGTGGTGTGCGTTTGTAGAATGCTCGGTTGTTGCAGCGTGGACAAGCCTTCCTACTACTACTACTACTACTACTACTACTACTACTACTACCCTCACTGTGTACGTTAGTGTGTGTGTGTATCTGAGAGAGAGAGAGAGAGAGAGAGAGAGAGAGAGAGAGAGAGAGAGAGAGAGAGAGAGAGAGAGAGAGAGAGAGAGAGAGAGAGAGAGAGAGAGAACAAAAAAATAAAATGATAAAAGAAAAAGAGGGTAGGGGAGTGATACAATAGTAATGAAATGGCACAGGAGAATGGATGGAGTTTTTAGTATATATATTCTTATCAATCTTCTCATTCACTATAGTATTATTGTATTATTGTTGTGCTTTTTTGCAGTCCAATACTTATTACTACAATTGTTATGATAATTATTATACAGGCGTGTACTACGTAAGGTTAGCGATACGGCAAGGATGCAGACGGCTAGGAGTGATTAGTGTCAAGTATTGTCAAAACAGTATGGCAATTATCACCTAATCAATATTACTGTTATTATCATTATTATCACTACTTTTTATTAACATTATGAAGGTATGTTTTAGCGATAGACCTGCTTGGTATATTCCATCGTATTCTAGTCAGTTAATTTTGCTTGTGGACGTTGTAACCCAGAGCCCGGACACTTACACGGGGAAGATATACCAGTCTGCAGGGTAACGAAGAGGGAGGAAAGAAGGAAAGAGAGAGAAAAAGAAAGAAAGAGAGAGAGAGAGAGAGAGAGAGAGAGAGAGAGAGAGAGAGAGAGAGAGAGAGAGAGAGAGAGAGAGAGAGAGAGAGAGAGAGAGAGAGAGAGAGAATGCAAAATAGTAAAACTCAAATATTCTAAACTTTTTCCATTTTTCTTCATTTTGTGGCCGCACCTTCCCATTTTCTTTATCATTTCACGGGGTTACTATAAAAAACTTCACTACCAAACCCCCCAAAATCATGACATCATACAAACTATCTATAATAACTTTCTATCTCACTCACAACTTTGCTATAATCATTTTTTTCCATATTATATTTAGCCTGCCTACTTCAATATAATTTCCATCAGTCAATTAGCGAAGCCAGTTATTATTACTATCATTATATTTATCTTTTGTTATTGTAACGGATAAGTGCATAAGGAAGCGGCCAGTGTTAGTGTTAATACTTCCATAAGGTAGTAGTTGTATGTAGGTAAGATCTTAATTAACACTTCTTCACCTGTATACCTGTGTTCTGTCTTGGGTGCGGCCTCTCCTTCCCTACGTGTTCTTCCTCTGTTGTTCTTCTTCTGAGTTAAAATCTTTAGGTTCAAGTAGTAGACTTTTTGGTCTCGAGAATGTCACCTCAGATGTAAAAGTTTTCTAACGACAGGTAAGAAAGTTTAAGATTATCAGATTTCCTTTCTACCTTTACCTTTCTATTTTGTTTCTTAGAGAGAGAGAGAGAGAGAGAGAGAGAGAGAGAGAGAGAGAGAGAGAGAGAGAGAGAGAGAGAGAGAGAGAGAGAGAGAGAGAGAGAGAGAGAGAGAGAGAGAGAGAGAGAGAGAGAGAGAGAGAGAAAGAGAGAGAGAGAGCCTTGGGTTAGAAAAGTAATATCCGTCCACTGACGATGGGGATGAAATGCAGTGAAATGAAAATGTAGAGAAAGCAGAGAGAGAAAATGAAAGCTGGAGTCTATTAAAATGAACACGACCAACTGGAAGGATGGTAGGAGGGAGGGAGGGATGGTAGGAGGGAAGAAAGGAGTGGGGGAGTTAAGGAAAGATTGAGAGAGTTAGGGAAGGATTGAGGGAGTTCAGGAGTGCGGCTGAGTCTGTTATGTTCAAGTATGTTATATATATATTGGGCTTGTTTTCCTTATTATTAGATTTTCTCATGAATCGTAATACCAAAAATTAATAACAAACACGAACAAGACATCACGAAGGAACGAACAGATGAATTACCTTTTCTTTGAATGATAATAATTACTTGTAACAGCAATATCAAATTGTTAATGATTATGATGATGATAATAATACTAATAACGATAATCATAATAATAATAATAATAATAATAATAATAGTAATAATAATAATCATAATAATAATCATAATAATAATGATAACAATAATGATAATGATAATAATGATGATATTGAACACAATAATGATAATGATAACAATATTAAAAATAATAGTAATAATGATGATAATAATGATAATAATAACAATAGTGATGATTGCCAGAAGTGAGAAGTATTTTATGAGGAGGAGCATGAGGATTTTGCTAAGTAGTTATAATAATAAATACCATTAATAATCAATAATAATAATAACTAATTCAATAACCATTATTTTTACATTAATATTAGCCTTTTATCAGCCTATAAGTGTTCATATACTAGTAAATATACCTTCCATACACTGTTAAACATTCTACGTGCTTCCTTACACCCCACTAAGACTCACGCTGGTCACTCAGTCTGTGTGTCAGGGTATTCTAAAGCATCTCACTTTCAACTCTCACTCTTCATACGTTCAAGGCTCCCCCACTTACTAACACTACTACTACTACTACTACTACTACTACTACTACTACTACTACTATTGCTGCTGCTGTTGCCACTACTACAACTACTGCTACTACTAACTTCCCCACGGACCACCGATAATCATGCTCACCCAACTTACTATCAAGGCTTCACCCACGTAAACTCACCTACATCAACCCACCGGTCAGAGCAAGTGAATTAGTTACACCTAGCTAGCTATTCACCCACCACCCCACCCAACCCACCGCCCCATTCACCCACCCACACATCCTACATCCATGACCAGCCAGCCAACCGGTGACTAGACATGTCCAAAACTATAAATTTTTCCCTTTTTGCCCCTCCGTATAGAGTCCAGTTTTTTCCTATTAATATATACAGACAAGTCTTTTACATAGGCGCCTTTGGCCACTTTTTATGCATGCAATACTAACATATTTTTAGTCTTTACTTGTACGGTTCCCTTTTACTAATTGTAATCTATGATGGTGCCCAGTTAACTAATTACATAAGTGTGTATTATATATAGCCAAGAGTGCTATTTTGTAGTTTTTACTTACTTAAGACAAACTCATTCCCTCTTTTTCTTATCAGTAGGATTTTTTCTATAAATGTTTCTATCATTACATATTTCTCTATCTATCAATTTATTCCATTTCTACGTCGGTATTATATCACGTTTGATTCAGCTTGATGCGTGTGCGAGTTTACATGTTCTCTGTGCCATTTCATTATACAGTTGTAGGAATTTACGTCCACGTGGGTTATGTGTGTGGGTTGGAGGGAGGGAGAGCAAGAAAGAGTGAGGGAAGAAGAGGGAGGGAGGAAATATATTACTGTAAGCTAGTTTTTATTGTATGTTCTAATCTTTATAAGTGATTACTATTTGTACTATTATATTGCTAACTCTCTTCTAATCTTTTTTTTTTCTTTTAATTTATATCCGGATACCACAATCCTTTGATCAGTGTATGGTAAACTACATGCAGGTGTTCAGTCAAGTATATACGTAATGAAAACTAGAGACAGTTGTGCACGTGTGAGAGGAAAAGTACATGTGATTTGGAAGATGAATGTACCTCGACCTACATAAGAATGGTGTGCATGGATGTGTAGCTGAGTCTTAGGTTATACTAGCCACACGTGCGTTCATTATGAGACTACCAACAGAGGCGCAACACAGGCCTCCCTAAGACCCATACCTCCCTACGTGTCACCTTGGAGGATAAACACGTCACAGTAACCACTAGAAATGCACTTTTACCCCACTCTTCCAACAGTGCACGACAACAACGACCCTCTGACTGTCCTTTCCACCATAAGCAAAGCGGTGATAACAGTCCTAGCGTAGTCATCGCACACGGAGACACTTTGACCAGGCAGCATGGCGCTAGGAGGACGTGCTCTCCTGCTACTGTTGTGGTGCGCCGTCTGCCTGGTTGACCTCCCGAGCCCTGACACCCGCCTAGTCATACGAGGGTCTAGGTGTCTGTCAGCCCTGCGACTCACTCCGTCCGGATCACTCAAGGGCTGGCAGACACTTACACCTCACGACTCTCACTTCGACTATCAAAAAAACAGCGAGGAAAATATAAAAAAATGTCTGTCTGAGATGGCTGGGCGCGTCTCCACTTAGGTTTAAGGCCATTACAAGCTGTGAAGAACTTAAGGTTTAGGGATATTGTTTAATGTTGTTTTCTTGGCGGCATCATATGACTCTCAACTGTGTGTAGTGAGGCTACAGGTTCCAAGAGGCTACGAGGGGATCCGTCACGTGGCAACACGAGGGGAAAAAATACATCAAATACTTCCTAGATATGTAGAGGAATAAAAGATTGAACGATGAAAATCTGACGATCCTTGCAAATAATGGTTCCAAAACTGAGGCTATTACACCAATCAACCAATTACTATTGAGGCTAATAATAGTATTACCTTGGGTCTAGAGGAGCTATTTGCCAGAGAAGAAAAGAAGGTAACGATAAATTAAATATAAATGGTTGGACACAATATGTGTATTGTAACGGAGCTAAATAAATGTTGAAAACCACATACAGTAAGACAAATTAATGTTGGCTATCATGATGATGATGATGATGATGATGATTGTGATGATGATGGTGATGATGATGGTGATGGTGATGAGGATGATGAGGATGAGGATGATGGTGATGATGGTGAGACAGTGGCGTGGAGCGTTAGGTGCCCAGTACAAAACATGCGTGTAGCGTGGGCGCCAGGCATCGGGCGGGTCCCGGAGCAGTACACCGCCGGGAGAGGGAGCCGTCCGTTGCTTGGGACATGCGCGTGTCACTAGATTTAGCCTTCGAGGTTAGTGTTAGGCAGACCATAGTCGCTTTAGGTGCGTAGGTGATCAGTGTGGGAGGAGGTGTAGCGCCCCGTTCCTAGGGGGGTTGGTCCCAGGCATGGCTGTCCCGGGGCTGGACCGGCACCCTTGGGCTCGTGGTGGTAGGGCTTCATTCACCTCTGGTCTTGGTTTGGTATCTTGATTTCAAGAAAACTTTATTATCTTTATTTTCCATATCTTTTATTTTTGAACCTTCCAGTCAACCGTAGGAGTAGCAGAGAGATATAGTTTTTATTTTTTTGTCTTGGGTTATATTCTATTGCAGAGAGATATATTCTTATATTTTTTGTCTTAGTTATGTTTTATTGCTCACATGAGTTAGTTTTCTTATTTTCTCACATTGCACAATTTGGTCACAAACTTAATGTAATAAAAAAATTTAAGTCTAAAAAACCTTAAGTGTACGATAGTTACACACACACACACACACACACACACACACACACACACACACACACACACACACACACACACACACACACACACACACACACTACAGGTTTTAGAACTTAATTTAGGCTGCGATGAAACACCTGGATAGTTTTAGAACACTGATGATGCTGCCTCCGTCCCTTTCACAGGATGAGAGAGAGAGAGAGAGAGAGAGAGAGAGAGAGAGAGAGAGAGAGAGAGAGAGAGAGAGAGAGAGAGAGAGAGAGAGAGAGAGAGAGAGAGTAACAGTGAATGTAAAGAAAAAAATAATGCAGATAAAAAAACAATAAAAAAAAAGTAATACTAGCGGTGTGTGTTATAAGTAGGTACGTCCTTTACTGTCCTTTCTTTTTGTATGTGTTACTGACGAGTGAGTGTGTGGCGAGGTGAGGCGACGTGGTGTTGGTGATGGTGATGGTGTTATCTGTGATAGTTATGTTACTGGTGGTGAGGGAATGTAGGTATAGTGACAAAAGACGATTGAGTTACAGTGCGTGGAAGTGATGGTGATGATGATAATGATCGTGATGGTAGTGAGTGGTGTATGGCTGACTATGGTAGCGTGTCGTAGATGTGGTAATGTGTGGTAGTGACGTTGATGTGGTCGTAGAATTGGCAGATTATGGTGTGTTAGTGGTCGGTCGTGGGTGGTGTGTAATGTGGTGGGGATGGCAGTGATGTGGTTGTTGTAGTGATGTGTGGTGTGGTGTGGCTGTAGTTGTAGTGGTGTGTAGTAGTGGAGTGGTAGCTATAGTGGTTTATAGTGAGGTCGTGGAAGTGGCAGTGTGTGGTGTGTGAGAGTGATGAGGTTGTGGTAATAATGTGTGGTGAGGTAGTGGCCGTGTTGGTGTGTGTGATGAGTTTGTGATGATAATGTGTGGTGAGGTGGTGGTAGCGGTAATGAGTGAATGATGAACTTGCTTCAGACGCCAGGTAGCATCATCAACTGTTAGAGGGAGGAGGAGGAGGAGGAGGAGGAGGAAGAGGAGGAGTGAGAGTCAAGTTAGTTTTAAGGGGTTTAGTAACACAGATAGTAGTAGTAATAGTAGGAGGAGGAGGAGGAGGATGTGGAGGTAGCACAGACAAGGAACAGCCGGAGAGGGTTAACGTATACAAATATCGATACATTTATTAGCCTCTTGTAATACAGTTATAATACAGAAGACAAAGACAAAAATACACATAAATACACAAACCCTATTAATAATCAAGAAACTTTGTATTTGAAATTGTTAAATGTTAGTCCTTTTCAAATCTTCTGGCAGCTGGTTCCAGTATTTCACTCCTCTAACCATAATACTTCTTCTGGTCTTATATAATTTGGTCTTCTGTTGTCCGTAGGGAGAGATAGAGGAGGTAGAGAAGGGCAGGAGGTGAGAAGGTAAAGGTGAATGAAGATGTAGGTGGATGGCATTGTGGGCTGTGCTGTTCCTACCAGTACAAATAATTATGTGATTAATTATGTCACTCTCTTAAGGAAACATCTGGACAAGGGAATGACGTCACTCGGTGCATATTCAAAATCAATTGCAAATAAATTGAACTGAAATGAAAGTAATGCATAATGTACTGACTGTAAAATATCAACAAAGGAAAATGATCAATTACTGTTGCAAATCACTAGAGTTGAAGACGACAGAAATATTCCAAGTGACGCCATATTT
>JAPQNM010000013.1:5178209-5225709 GCA_029783475.1 Metacarcinus magister | reverse complement strand
AACTTTGGTCGTAATTTAGTTCATAAGTTAGGTTTAAGGTCCCCAACTTAGGCTCTGTAGTCGATAGACGCGTACCTCTCACTCTACATTAAGCTAAGTCAACATGAGTTTCTGAATAAGACCAGTGCTAGAAGTTAGTTCAGCTGACGTGGCCACCTCGGCTCCACCCCCAAGGACCCGCCGCCCGCCGCCCGCCGCCCCCGCACCGCCACTGTGAGGGCGGCTGGTGTGTGTGTGTGTGTGTGTGTGTGTGTGTGTGTGTGTGTGTGTGTGTGTGTGTGTGTGTATGTGTGTGTGTGTGTGTGTGTGTCCTTGGGGTGCGCTTAGAGGTGCAGCAAGCAAACGAAAACGCACATTACGACGCGCAACAAGTTATTAAGTTTAGCGTCCTCGCACAAATTTTCCTGACTGGTTGGTGACAGTGCGTTGAGACGAGGCCTGAAGCACTACACCACCGCCCCCCTTTGGATCCCTTAACTCCGGAGAGGCCAGTCGAGACCATCTTTCCTCCTCTATAATACCTCACCCCCGCCTGTCCCCTGCCTCTCCCCTACAAGTCGTTCACGGCCTACACTTCCTTCCTCCTCATATCCACACCATCCGCTTCCTCTATGACGTTCCTGCTCTTCGGTTTTCACAAAAATCGAGACTTCCCCATTTGTCTTTTCATCACAGTTTCCTTCTCCGTAAAGCCTTCCTTCCCCTTTTCCCTCCGTCTGTGGACATAACTTTTCGACGGGCCTCTCCGGGTTCTATCGCTGTAATATCCTTATTATTTTTTCCTTCCTGTAGTGATGAACATAAATCCACACTTTCTATGTTCCTCTTACCGATACACCAGGAACATATATATATATATATTTTTTTTCTTTTTTCCTTTAACCTATATAGTGTTACTTATACATAATACTAGAGAGAAATTCATAACTTTTTTTTTCAGACGTATATATATAATTTTGTTGCTGTTATTTTGTTGTTTTGTTCAGTTTTCCTTTGAACTTGCTTACGTCCGTTTTTTGAATTAGTATTTCGTAGTAGTCGTTAAATTTTTTCAATCCTAACTTGTTGTGATATGATATTTTCCCTATCTCTGCTGTTTTCGTTTTCCACTTTTGCGCTGCTGCTTTTACTACTGCTGCTGCTGCTGCTGTGGGGGCTTCGGGGTGACGCAAATGATGTTGTCTGGGAGTCGTGTTTACCTGGTTTGTTTGTTTGTTTGGGGCAGCACTCTAGCTCGAGGTGACGGGATGACGAGGAAACATGGCGGAGACGATGCACAACCCGGCGTGTGTGTGTGTGTGTGTGTGTGTGTGTGTGTGTGTGTGAAAGAGAAAGAGAAAGAGAAAGAGAGAGAGAGAGAGAGAGAGAGAGAGAGAGAGAGAGAGAGAGAGAGAGAGAGAGAGAGAGAGAGAGAGAGAGAGAGAGAGAGAGAGAGAGAGAGAGAGAGAGAGAGAGAGAGACGAAATGCCCATATATCTTTTTTTTTCAATTTTCTTTTTTAATAATTATAAAACATATCAAAGTTAAGATGTATATGATAACCTTTTTTTTTCTTCATCTTGTCTAGTCAGGCGGCTATCGTGCTAAGGAGAGAAAGCAACAACAACAAAATAATAATAATAAATAAATAAAACAGAGTATAACACAGCGGTAAATAGTGTGTTAATTAAGATGAATAATGTAATGTGTCAAGAAGAGCAATGAGGAAGGAAAAGAAGGGTTGAGTAGGCAGGCAGGCTGGGTAGGTTAGTGGGTGGGTGAGGTGAGATAGGGTGGGGTAGGGTTGGGGCAGGGTGTGATAAGGGTGGGGGAAGGGAGGGGTACCGTGACATGTGTGTATTGGGTGTATTGGGTGTTTGGGTGTTTGGCAGGTGTCTTGTGGATCATCAGGGAGAAGGAAGTCATTGTGATATAACCAGGTGGACATCAGGTACATACATACAAACATACATACATACATACATACATACATACATACATACATACATACAAAGACATAAATCCGCACCCACACACTACTCCTCATTACCGCTTGTGTGGTGTTACCTGCTGTCTGTAGCTGTGACGCTGTGATTGTTTCTACACAAAAATAATAAACAAACAAACAAACAAACAAACAAATAAAAAGAGGCTGTGAGGGGACGACGCCATCTCCTGCCTGCACGCTTCCTGATTAGCTAATCCACAACGTAGGAATAGCCAATCATTGAAGTTTTAGTTTATTATGATTTTTTGGGGGTTACGGTTCCCTACTTTTTAGCTCTTTTCTCCCCTTCGCTGACTGGCTAGTGTGACATCTTGAAGTAGCCAATCAGCGAAGGTGTATTAGTTAATTACCTGTTAAGTACCTATTATTTCCTCCTTTGTTCCCCGAGGCCCTCCACTCCTCTTCCAAGCTTCCTCGGGCGTGTTTAGGGAGGAGGAGGAGGAGGAGGAGGAGGAGGAGGAGGGCGTGGGAAACATTATCATTATCATATTATTATTATTACTATTATAATTATTACTGTATATATTTTTATTATCTTTAAGACCGTTACATTTCTTTTTCAATTGTCTTTTTTTATTTTCAATTCTCAATTATTCACATTCACCATTTGACCCGCTGAGTTATGTGTGTGTGTGTGTGTGTGTGTGTGTGTGTGTGTGTGTGTGTGTGTGTGTGTGTGTGTGTGTGTGTGTGTGTGAATGTTTTCCCTTTGGCGGTCATTATGGCGTAGCAAGCAATAACAACCCTTCCATTACACCCTCTGGAGTGACCTTACTATCTGGCTGGTCACTAAGTCTTATTATAATACATATGTAGTATATCACGTTTTTTCCTTTCTTGGTTCAGATATTATAACGTGTGTGTGTGTGTGTGTGTGTGTGTGTGTGTGTGTGTGTGTGTGTGTGTGTGTGTGTGTGTGTGTGTGTGTGTGTGTGTGTGTGTGTGTGTGTGTGTGTGTGTGGGCCTAGAGGCAAATTCGTACTACATTACCAAACTATTATTTTTTCTTCTTCATGTAAAGCTTTTATTTCAGTCTAATAGAGGATATCCTTATATTATTTTTCTTTATTATCATTATTATTATTATTATAACTATTATTATTATTATCATTTGTCTTCCACTCGTTATTGTTGTAACTGTTGTTGTAGCTGTTGTAGTTGTTGTTGCTGTTCTTCTTCTTCCTCGTACTGTTGCTGCAACTTAGTTCATTTTCTTGCTATCCATTATAACTTTACAGCTTTTTTTTTCAATATAGATTTACATACATTTATCGCAATTATTAATTTCACGGCTTTTTTATATATCTTTACGATGGTCATTTATTTTGGCGGCGTGACGTTATGATGGCCCTTCCGTGCTCACTGTGACACCCACCGACCAACGCGCCCCGCCCCGCCCCGCCCCGCCCCGCCCAACCCCACCCCACCCCACCGTTGCCAACACTCATGCGCTTCTTGGTGACCAGGATTCTCTGCCTCCCCTTTACTTTCCCCCAACCCAGGCGCCCAACCAATGTCTGTATCCTGTTGTGCCTCTGATTCTCTCCCTCCTGCTCACGCCCCTCAACCCTTCAGGCGCCCATCAATGTGTCTGACTCAGTGCTTTTGATTCTCTCCCTCCCACTATCAGCTAGGCGCCCAAAAGTGTGTCTCCTCTACCTCTGATTCTCTCCCTTTCTCTTTAAATACTGCATCAGCGCCTTGTCAGTGTTATCTCAATAGTGTGTCTCTCTACCTCTGATTCTCTCCCTCTCTTTAAATACTGCATCAGCGCCCTGTCAGTGTTATCTCAATAGTGTCTCTCTACCTCTGATTCTCTCCCTTTCTCTTTAAATACTGCATCAGCGCCTTGTCAGTGTTATCTCAATAGTGTCTCTCTACCTCTGATTCTCTCCCTCTCTCTAAATACTACATTGGCGCCCTGACAGTGTTATCTCAATAGTGTGTCTCCTCTACCTCTGATTCTCTCCCTTTCTCTAAATACTACATCAGCGTCTTGCCTGTGTTATCTCATTTTGTGTACCGATGATTCTCTCGTCTTGCTCAATACCACAACTGAGCTAGCTTCCTGCCAGTGTTTCTCGATCTCCCTCTGTAGTTCTCTCTCTCCTTTCTCTCCCTATATGGTGGTAGTGATTCTCCTCTATCTTTCAGGTCTCCCTTTACCAGCTAGGCGCCCTTCTCTTTCCCTAGTCTCGTGGCCCCATTCCTCAGTTCATCCTCAGTGCTCACCTTGACTTCTTTAGCTGTTTCTTGAGTTTTGTTTAGATATTCAGGACGTGTCTGCTATTCTTAGTCATTCTCACCGTTCATATGTACAAATCTGGGTGTTTCTTTTTTGTTTCTCTTATGGGTATGTAGGTTTCTTATTGCTAGTACAAGTTATTTTTAAAAGTCATATATATTACCAAGTGTATGCAGTCACCCTTTTATTTATGTTTGTGTCTTCTTCTTTTCTTCTTCTTCTTCCCCCTTTTTTTTTTTTTTTTTGTTGTGTCCTAGTTTTGTGTCACTTTTTTAAATATATACCATTGCAAACATCCGTCCTTGTGCATGGTTATTTTATTTGTATTTATTTATTATTTTCTTCCCCAACTCGTCCTATATACTCGTGGCCATAATAAGTTGTACGGGAGGGCCATCATGATCATCAATACCACCTAACTGTCCGCCACCAAAATGAGCAATCATCAACTAATTAATTACCCAGGAAGCACATCGTTAATTATATTATTACTATATTATTATTATCATTATCTTTTTTTCTAACTACATCTGTTGTAGAAGAAAAAACGAGTACATACTGCTGCTTACGACGATAATGTGTGTGTGTGTGTGTGTGTGTGTGTGTGTGTGTGTGTGTGTGTGTGTGTGTGTGTGTGTGTGTGTGTGTGTGTGTGTTGGCACTGGAATGGGTGTGTAGTGATGTGAGGGGTTTGTGGTGTTGGTGATGGGCGTGGATGAGAAGATGTGTCAATACTTAGCAGTGTGTGAGGAGACGGGGCAAGGGGAAGGGATGGAAAGGTGGTGTTAACTAAGGTGGGATGTGACGAGAGTACGAGGAAGGTGTGGACAGTGAGAACACCCGAGGAAATAACACGTAAATAGAGAATGAACTTGCATCGTTGAATCATTACAGAAGGAATAAAAAAATAGCTAAATTATAAAAATCTGCAAAACAACACAACATAGAGAAGGAAGTTTGTTTCAGTGTATTAAAAAAGACTCTCTTGCTACATAGAAACACGTGCCAATGGTAAAAAGAAAATCAAGTTAGCTACGTACCTTCAATCCAAACTCGTCCCCTCGGGTTCTGGCCAGCCGAGGGGAGCGGGCGTGGGCGAGGGAAAGAAAGATAAAAGAGAAAGACAGGAAAGAGAAGGTGAAAATACAAGTAGTACATATAAATAAATAAAAAAACTCAGCTGGAATATATAACGGATTTTACCTGTTCGAGAATCTTTCAAGTGTGTTATTGCGAGAGCTTAGAACTGTCCACACGCACACATTTCTCGGTGACTGCAACCAAAGAAGCGCAGTGGTGCGTGAGTGAATGCGTGTTAGTGTGCCTGTCAGTGGCCACGTAAGTGTGTGTCGCGGGCAGGTGCAGCTTGGCTCTGTGTGTATGTGTAAAGTCGAATGGTGACCTTCAAAGGCTGTGCCAAAGACCTCAGTGGCCCCGGAAGAAAGAAGAGAGAGAGAGAGAGAGAGAGAGAGAGAGAGAGAGAGAGAGAGAGAGAGAGAGAGAGAGAGAGAGAGAGAGAGAGAGAGAGAGAGAGAGAGAGAGAGAGGAACGAACGGTTGGATGTATGAACGAACCAGAAAGAGAAAGAATGAAAGAGAATAGTAATATCACGGCAAACAAAACAGTTCATACCTGGCAATTATGTATTATTCATCAGTATTATCTTGTATGTTTCAGTATAGTGTATAAACGTATATTGTATTTAACCATAATAGGTCATCTCTGCCGGAATGGTACTATCAACACCACCACCTCCTCATCAGTAGTGGAAGGAGGCGAATGTATAACTTTGTCAGTAAGGGACCAAAGAGAAACACAGTGTTGAGATGAAGAAGGGAAGGGACAGAGGGAGTGTGGTGGGACGTTTTGTTTAAGAAGGAACTGATATTTTTTTCATGCTTCATATTTGTCTTTGTTTTATGTTTCAGAGAGGATGAAAGGTGCTAATGTGAAGGGTGATGTGTGTGTGTGTGTGTGTGTGTGTGTGTGTGTGTGTGTGTGTGTGTGTGTGTGTGTGTGTGTGTGTGTGTGTGTGTGTGTTTCTTTGACACCTACATTTTTTATTTTTTTGTTTTTATTAAAGTTTTCAATTATCTCTTAAGTTACGGAAAAACAAAATAATACACATATGTAGATCTATTTTCAATGCCAACTAACAACAATGACAAAGTTTTAAAAAAGTTCTAACCACAGTTATACAATATGGTGGTTACAAACAGCCGCAAAAAATATTACATACCACAAACACCACCACCAAAAAAAAACAAACATCAAAGCAAGAACCGCAACTACAGGCCAAATAAAATGGTGTATGAGTAGCAACAGGAAAAAAAAGAAATAGTAGAAACGATAATGCGGCAAAAAAAAAAAAACATCAAAAAAATATATCATCAGACAAAAATATATTACCACGATTGCAAAAAAACAACAAAAAAAAAACTAGTGCCATCATCTGGCCTAACGTGGAATTACAGAAAGAGAGCGAGAAAGAAAAAAAAAGAGAAGAAAAAAAACCCACCAACATTGATTAACAAGTAAACAAAAAAAAATCAAACCAACGACAGTGAAAAAGTATGAGACATGAGTGTCCAAATAAAAGTTTGCTTTGAGTTGTAGCCACAAATAAAGTCATATGAAAGTGGACAAAAAAGAAAGAGAGGGAAAAAAGAACATAAATATCAAAGTTTTAACCCTTTTCCGAGAACGGCGATTTATTTTTGGTTTCGAGAGAAAAAAAATGACGACGATTCAGACTGAAAGATTAAAGTTTCCAGGACAGGTAATAAAGAGGCGAATTAGCCACTAGGAGAGTTACACCGAGCTGGATAAAGCCAGTTAGACACACACCAGTCACTAGGAGAGTTACACCAAGCTGGATAAAGCCAGTTAGACACACACCAGCCACTAGGAGAGTTACACCAAGCTGGATAAAGCCAGTTAGACACACACCAGCCACTAGGAGAGTTACACCAGGATGGATAAAGCCAATAAGACACACACCAGCCACTAGGAGAGTTACACCAAGATGGATAAAGACAATGAGACACACACCAGCCACTAGGAGAGTTACACCAAGATGGATAAAGCCAATAAGACACACACCAGCCACTAGAAGAGTTACACCAAGATGGATAAAGCCAATGAGACACACACCAGCCACTAGGAGAGTTACACCAAGATGGATAAAGTCAATAAGACACACACCAGCCACTAGGAGAGTTACACCAAGATGGATAAAGCCAATAAGACACACACCAGTCACTAGGAGAGTTACACCAAGCTGGATAAAGTCAATTAGACACACACCAGCCACTAGGAGAGTTACACCAAGATGGATAAAGCCAATAAGACACACACCAGCCACTAGGAGAGTTACACCAAGATGGATAAAGCCAGTTAGACACACACCAGCCACTAGGAGAGTTACACCAAGATAGATAAAGCCAGTTAGACATTTATTAGCCAAAAAATGAATAGATAGGAAGACGAAAAGACATAATAAAGACTTGTATTATCAGAGCCAACCACGCAATGGAATAATATTGAACAGACAAATATCTACAATTTTTTTTCTTTTCTTCGTGAGATGATGATCGTAAATAGAAAATATGGAAGATAATGATAATGGTTTAGATCAGGATGAGTATAGATAATAATTGTGTCGATGAAATTCTAAGTCAAAAACGAAATCATGAATGTATGATCTATATACAACAGCAGTAGCAGTGGTAGTAATAGTAGCTGGAATAGTAGTAGTAGTAGTTATTGTTGTAGTGGTAGTAGCAGTAGTAGCACTAGTGGTGGTGATAAGTAAAATAACAGTTTATGTTGTCATCGTTATAGCAGTAGTGAAATATTTACAAATTAGAAGTAAAGGACATTTGACAGACGATTGGTATGGCGATACTGAATCCAAGGACAGTAATCACCTTGTTAGGTTGTTAGCGTTGACCAGGGAGGGTGGGTGGTGACGCAGATGTGTGATTGTGGTGAAGACGATGATGATGATGATGATGATGATTGATGATGATGATGATGATGATGATGATGATGATGATGATGATGATGATGACGACGATGATGATGATAGTGTGAGAACGAGAGACGAGTGCATGTATAAGACAGTTGGTTTGCATGGATCTAGTACACTAATAGTAGATGTGCGTGTTAATAGCAGTGAGGGACGGTAATTAAGAAGATAATAGCAGGAGTTAGCGAAGTGACCCTGATACATACTGATAGTGTGTGTGTGTGTGTGTGTGTGTGTGTGTGTGTGTGTGTGTGTGTGTGTGTGTGTGTGTGTGTGTGTGTGTGTGTGTGTATGTAGTCAAAACACAGACACACACACACACACACACACACACACACACACACACACACACACACACACACACACACACACACACACAGACACACACGACTGATAATGAAGTGCTAATGACTGTAAACACCTTGGTAATTACGCTTAAATAATAATAGTGATGATTATGAATATGAAGATGATGATGATGATGATGATGATGATGATGATGATGATGAGGATAATAATAATGATGACGATGACGATGATGACATAGTAGCATAACGGTCCCGCGAAGACCCGGTGTAAATTTAGCTGCGTAGTTTACATTTTTTTTGTCTTACGTATATATACAATAATGTCAGTCTACAGTGTTTGCTTTGAGAAGAGTTATTATTATTTTTTTTTTTTTACTATAGATAATATACGTATTTAGCTTATTACATTCTTCTCTTTCCCTTCATTATTTCTAAAACAATATTTCTATGGTAAAAGAAAAATATCTAGCCTTTCAGCTTTTTTTCGGTCTTGGTATAATAATATGAATATTGAGTGTGTTAGTGTGACTTTTTTTCTTCTTCATTATTAACGCAGACCTTGTACACCCACCACCACCACCACCACCACCACCACCACCACCACCACCATTATTACTACCGCAGCTACACACCGTCAAGGCACACAACTTATCCTTATAACTTCCTGATATTACCACAGCCACTCAACATCAGCACAAACTACCCAATCACCACCACCACCACCACCACTACTACATTGCAACCACCACTATCTATTACTACCACTTCTCCAACTTTCACCACAACCACAACACCACTCTTAACACTTTAATTACCACTATCTTGACTATTACTACCACCACTATAACCATCACCCATTTACACACATACAGACACACACACACACACACACACAGACACACACACACAGCATTCATTTCCCAGCACTACAGGCCTAAAGATTGCCTTCCAATAAGCCTTATTCTCCTCCTTGTCTCTAGGACAATGAGTCTTTATGGAACAAAGTCTTAGGTCTGCAGATGCTGGAGCTTAGAGTGTAAGAGCAATTGGGGAAATTGTATCCAGGTATAGAACAAAACTAATACATAAAAAAAATCACAAAAGCGTATATATATAATAATAATAATAATACAATGTGTGTGTGTATGATCTTGGATGCATCTACATTTTTTTTTTGAAAGTTTTGTTTTTTAGAATAGAGTACAGAAAAAAGAATATGCGAGGAAAAGAAGAGCAGAGTGATGCAAGTAGGATAAAAGATGGATGAAATAGAAGGAAATGTATATAAGAACGTAAAAGTAAAAAGAGACGAGATAAGATGGGGAAGAGGGCTGAGTCTAGTTTTAGAAAGGAAATGCATGCGAATAACAACAAAGAAAAAAGAAAGAAAGAATGGAAGAAAGGAAGGAAGGAAGGAAGGAAGGAAGGAAGGAAAGGAAAAAAGGAAAAAAGGACATGCACGCGTATAAAATAACAACATGAAAAGATAAGAAAAGAATGAGGTAGTGTCGGGAATAGAGACAAGGCCACAGCGGGTTCAGGCGATGGAAACGATAATATAAAGAGAAAGGAATATGGACATGGAAATAGAATGAGAAGGACGCAGACAAGGACGACGATTAGTGACGTGTGTGTGTGTGTGTGTGTGTGTGTGTGTGTGTGTGTGTGTGTGTGTGTGTGTGTGTGTGTGTGTGTGTGTGTGTGTATGAGAGAGAGAGAGAGAGAGAGAGAGAGAGAGAGAGAGAGAGAGAGAGAGAGAGAGAGAGAGAGAGAGAGAGAGAGAGAGAGAGAGAGAGAGAGAGAGAGAAAGTAACGTTATGAAGACAGAACATTATGTAGGAAAAGAGTATAAGAAAAAAGATATCTATCAAGCTAAACATTAAACGAATTTTTAATAATGTCAATAACAATAACAGTATTAATAATAATAATAATAATAATAATAATAAAAATAATGATAATAATGATAATAATAATAATAGCCGCCATTTCCCGATTAATTGCTGGCCTTGTCTCATTCCAGACAATAACAAAAAGATAATAATAATAATACTAATGAAAAGCTAAATATAGAATAATAGATGGAATAGTTTCACTCTTTTCTTTTCAATTCCTTTCTCAATACAAATTTTTTTTTCTTATAATTACCTAAATAGGACTAACATAGAAACAACATAGCGTCATTATTTTTTGTATTAACTGCTATTTTTTTTACCAATATTTTTGGACACAATAAATACTTTTAATACGATATACTTAGCTTCAAATATTCTTTCTTTATTTCTATTTTGTATAATACGTCTGCGATGGTCAAGCCTTGTCGTTGTACATCCTTGAAGGAGGAGGAGGAGGAGGAGGAGGAGGAGGAGGAGGAGGAAGAAGAGGAGGAAGAGGAGGAGGAAGAAGAAGAAGAGGTCAAAGGGGAGAATGATGACGATAATGTAGTTTTGTGTAATGAAGGAGAGAAAAAAAAATAGAAGTAAAAAATTAATAAAGAAAGAAAGAAAAAAAAAGCGAGAATGAAGGTGGATTAATACAACCAAACATCAAGGCGAAACAGAAAGACAAACACCACACCATGATAACAGTGATGATAATAATAATAATAATAACAACAACAACACCAACGGGAGACAAAACAGACAGAGAACAGAAGAGGAAAAGGAGGAGGAGGAGGAGGAGGAGGAGGAGGAGGAGGACTGAAAGAGATAGCAAGAGAGTGAAAGGGGGCGCGTAGGAGGAGGAAGCAGTATTGGGAAGCAGGAATGGAAGAGCAGGAGTGAAAGCATAGGAAGGCAATACAAAGGCTGGCTGGAGGGTAGAAAAGAAAGAGGACAAACCTAGCAAGGATACGCCAGCAGAGAGCGTGTGAATAAGACTGAGAGAGATGGTACTGCAGTAGGAAAATGGAATATTGATGGACGGAGATACAAAAGAGAGAATGAGAGAGAGCGAAAGAGAGATAGAGAGAGCGAAAGAGAGATAGAGAAAAAGAGAAAAAAGGAAAGTGAATAGGGCAACGATAGAATAAAGGGAGGGAGATAGAGGAATGTTGAGAGAGAACTAGACAGGAGGATGGAAGGAATGCAGAGAGGTGGAGGAGGGTAGAAGAGAAAGAGGAAAGGTGAGGGAGGAGAGGGGAGGGAAGGAGCCGTGACCGCCATCTGGTTATTTCAAGGTCATAGTATTGATTCTCTCCAGGGAGGGGCGGAGGGAGAGAGGGAGGGGCTGATAGGGCGTCAGAGGAGGAGGAGGAGGAGAAGCAGGAGGAAATGGACAAATTAGTGCAGGAGGAAGAGGGAAAACTGAGAAAATTAGCACGGGAAAAATAGGTCAGGTAGGCTTAGATGAGAGAGAGAGAGAGAGAGAGAGAGAGAGAGAGAGAGAGAGAGAGAGAGAGAGAGAGAGAGAGAGAGAGAGAGAGAGAGAGAGAGAGAGAGAGAGAGAGGTGTATCACAGTTTGTAATTGGTATCGTCCGTCACTTTCCATCTGTTTGTCTGGTCATAAGTAACATCCCGTGCTTGAGGTATGTGGTCCCTGGGAAGAGGAGGACAGGTAGAGGTCAAGGTATCGTTGCTTTAGAATAGTTTCCCTTCATTCTGGACAGCGACAAGGCTATGACATCCACGCCGTTAATAACGAATAATCAATGTAGCTCTTCTGCCCTTGGCTTACACGGGGGAGTTGAAATTTCATTACAGTTTCATAACATGATGGTTTTACGTACAGCTGTTGTTATTTTGTACGCGTGTGTGTGCATGTTTTTTCTTCTTTTGCGTTTCCGACTATAGAAAGAAAAAAAAGATCAACCTCAGATGAAAGGCGGAAAAAATGAACATGAAAAAGTGGACACCGGCCGGCAAACAGAATGATAAAGTACCAGAAAGGACTCGGCGTTAGAATCGGCACGTGTAGGGAAATAAAGCGAGAACGAAAGATAGAGAGAGAAAGTAAGAGATATATAGCCTTTGTGACTTTAGCCAGTTAGTACTAGGTAGAGTAGCACAGCAGCAGGAGCAGCAGCAGCAGCAGGAGAAGTGGCACTAGCGTCAGAGTGCACCACCTCCCACTACCTCGACTGTGGAGGCACTCCGGCTGCCGCTCGCTCGCTCAGCTTTAAGAACGTGGCACCCGGTGTTGCCAGACCCCCGCGGCACCTCACACCGCCGCCCACCAGCCCTCAGCCCGCACTCTGCCCTAGAGGTATACAATTGGATGTTCGGATATGCACGTAGATCTTGTTTGACACCCGGCGGCTCCCTTTTTCATCAGAGGCAGTGTGAGGCGAGCTGAGGCGGCGTGGTAGGGTCCGGAGAAGCAACACCGCTTGGCAACACTGGCTGTAGAGGTCGTCTTTGTTTTTAGGTTGCCAAGTTTCAATTTTCTTATGCAAATAAAACTTTTTCCCTATATAAAAAAAATATAAAAATACAAACAAAAACAAACAATAAATGAAAAGTAAAATCCCATAAAACCAAAACAGTGAGACAAGAAAAAACTAAAAAAAAAAGAATTCGTGAGTAATGGATGTGTTGAGAGAGAGAAAGCGAGAAAGAGAGAAAGAGAGAAAGAGAGAGAGAATGAGAGATTTGTATGCAAAGTAGTATATATGGAACAATTTATTAACAAAAAAAAACAAAAAAAACTGACCACCCAAGAAAGTATGAATTAGTAGTTATAACAAAAAAAAAAAGATGATAAAAACGCAATACCACGGTACTTAAATAGGAAACAAAGTAATGAATAATACCTTCAATATAATAATAACATACAGAAAGGGGAACGAACAAAAAAAAAAATAGTGGTAAACAGACGTAACGAAGAATACCTATAATTTAGCCAACCAGGAAACTAAATATATAAAAAAAAAAATATTTGCCGTAGCGAAAAAATAGATGACAAATAATACAAAGTTTCAAACACACCTAACCTTTCTGAAACCTAAAAAAGATACATTGATAAAGTCGAGGAAATAATATTGGCAAGTGTGAAAACAATGACAATGTTAAACTAAGTCATCATTTTATCCATAAGTTTGACAATGAGTTCATAGGAATAAAAAATAACATATAATACCATTTCTGAGGAGAGAAAGAGAGAGAGGGAGTAAAGACGAAATAACTTAGACTGTTATAATGAACGTAAATAACATGTGCATGAAAACACCTAACCTAACCTAACCTAACCTAATCTATTCAGTTAGTTAGTTTTCCCTTCTATAAGTACCTTGAAAACACCAGCAATACAGGAAGAAAAAGGAGTGAAAACCAAGCGAAAAGTGAGGAAAAAAAGAAAAAAATAGAAATGCCACAAGGAGGAATAAATGAGTGAAAAAAAAGATAGAAAAAAAAACTAATCACACAGCAAGACAATAAAACAAATAGAACATCAATACACGAACAAGAATAATAACAACAATAATGATAATAATAATAATAGTAGTAATGCCGTTTCCCTTCTGTAAACCAAAATGTGACGTCACACCCAGCAGCTGACGTAACCCCATGATATCGACCGCCGGCGTTGGCGAGGGGTCAGGCGGTCCGCAGCCCTCCCCTCCTAAATACTTCCCCCTCACGTTCCAGCCTCCCCTTTGCATCCCCCTCCTACTTCTCCCTCTGCCTCTGCCTCTGCCTCCCCTGTATGCATGCGCCGCACCATCTACCTTCCCCTCGTCCTCCCTTCAGCCTTCCTCTCTATTCCTCTCTCTGCTTGCACCTCACCTTCTATCTACCTTCCCTTGCTTTCCCTTCCATTCTCCCAGCCTCTAGTCAGTCCGTAATCTACCTCCTAGCCTCTCTCTTTCTCTCTCTTCTCTCTCTCTCTCTCTCTTCACCTGCCTCCTCGCCTACTTCCTTCCTCTCAATCCTTTAGTCTTGAGTGGCTTCCCCTCATCTCCCCCTTACTTCTTTAACCCCCGAACGCTCCCCCCCCCTTCCCTCCCCAACCTTTCTCCTTCCTCAGTGACCTCTCAACCTTTCTCTTCAGTCATCTAATACCTCCACCCCCAACCCTACCCTTCCCCACCTCCCCTTACGCCATGTTCCCCGCTGCTGCTTTCCTCCTCTCCTCTTCTTCGTTGTACTCTTTGACCTTTGCCTCTCCACCTTAATGAAGGCACACCGGGATGAGGAGTTTCTGTTGACTGCATGTTTAAGAAAATTAGAAATAACTAAAAGGAAAGAAAAAAAGGAAGGGATAGACAAGGTAGAATAGATGAAATGAAACACCACCAGAATGTATCAGAATGTATCTATTTTTTTTTCTTCAATGTGATGAAACGGAAATAAAGGGAAGAGTGACACTGGAAATGCGTTTAAATGAAATATAAGACATAAAAGAGATTGTGATAACAGTGAAAAATAACTGGAGTGTTTAATAATCTAGAGTTGTTTTTCTTCTATTTTTTTTTCTTTTTTATTAACAAGTATGAAATAAGTATCGCGGGACACGAAAAAGGATAATAAATGTAAAAAAAAAGAAGAACATAAACTAGTGTGTGTGTGTGTGTGTGTGTGTGTGTGTGTGTGTGTGTGTGTGTTCAATTATAGCTCTGTTTTCGATATTTTGTGTAGAGAGAAAGAAAAGGAAAATGAGATAGAAATAGAGAGAAAAAAAGAAAGTGAGATAGAAATAGAGAGGAAAAAAAAAGTATGTTCAGTATGTATGTATGTATGTATGTATGTACGTATGTGTGTATGAATATTATGTTGTCCCTTTTGAACATTAGAACTTGCGGTGTGGTAGGAATGTTAAAAGAAAAGAAAAGAAAAAGAAAAAGGAAAACAAGAAATAGACAGAAAAGACAGGAAATAAAAGTAATGACAAAAGGAACTTAAAGAAAGGAAGAAAGAAAGAAAGAAAGAAATGAAAGAAAGAAATGGAGGCAAAAATTAACAATAAAATCAATGCCAAAGATGTAAAGAAAAACCGTAATATCAAGAAAAGTATTGACTGAAGATAGAAAGAAAAGAGAAAGAAAAACAAAAGAGAAACCATGAAAGAAGTGACGTAACATCAATATAGAGATGAAGATGATAATAATAATAACAATAATAACAACAACAACTACAATGACAATGACGATAATGATAATAACAATGATGACGACAATAACAATGACTACAATAATATCTATAACGATAAAAATAACAAAAAATAATGATAATAATAATGATGATAACGAACGTGTACTATGACTCGACTCGCCTCTACTCCTGAAGAAAAAACCCCCACTTAAGTGAATGAGGGAAGGCGAGGAGCATTATGGCAACACCTTCATTAACTGTGGAAAAGAAAGGCGGCAAGACGCAGATGTTGATAATGAGAAGCCTAAGGTAGTAATAGTAATAATTCACCAAGCGAGAGTGTGATAGCGGGCGAGAGAAAAAAGAAGAGAGAGGAAGATACTACACCTTGTCAAAATAGAAATAAGAAAAATAAAGGAGAGATTGAAACACGTTGACAAAATGAGATACTAAAGAAAGATACTAAGAGAAGAAAAAGAATAATGTAACAGGACAGACAGGAAATACATAAAACAAAATATGAATAAGAGTCATAAGAAACTGAATCGTATGAGAAACAAAAAACTTCAACCAAAACACAAAATAATAAATTACAGCAATACACACACAAAAACAAAAAAAAAACAAGCAATAACATAAATAAGAACAGACACAAGACAAGATATAAGAAGAAAACATCAAATAACAAAAAAAAAAAAAATAATAAAAAAAAAACAACAACACTGGAATGAAACTATTCAGAAAAAGTGACACGCCAAGAACACCAACAATTTACACCAAAAAGTGAAGTGAAGTGTGTTAGGAGACGAGGCGCCGCGTTTCCTGACACACCTTTGACACCCTTGCTGAACTACACATCCAGGCAGATTTTCCCGTCCCGGCCCATAACGATAACGATGCCCGTGCGTCTGTTGTCGGTGGGCGAGATAGATGCTGCGGCAGGAGTAAGACTGCTCAAGCGCCCTCCGTCAGGTGCTCAAGGGGGAGTGGAGGAGGCGAAGACGTGAAAGGCGAGTGTGTGAGATGGTTGAGAGGGTAGAAAGCATGGATAAGGAAGAGAGAGGAGCTAGAGGTAGGGAGGTAGAGGGAGAATAGATAGTGAATGGAAGAGAAGAAAAGAGGTATTTGGTAGTGAAAGAGGAGGAGGAGGAGAAGGTAGTTAGTAGTAGACAGGAGGATAAAAATTTAATGTAGTTAGTAAGAGGAAGACAAGAAGGAGGAGAGGAAGGCTTAGCGGTTATAGATGATAGAAGAACGGAGGGAGGAAGGAAGGTAGATAGCATAGGAAAGGAGAGACGAGGAAAGGCAGTAATAACGAAAGGTGAGGAGACGATACAACGAGGAAAGGTAGATAGCAGGAAGAAGGGAGAAAGTAGGATAGACATATAGGTAGATAAATGAGGGATGAAGGAGGGAGGAGAGGTAGATGACAAAGGAAAAGAAGGAGAACTATAAAAAAGAAGGAATGGACAGGAGTAAAAAAACAACGAGCGAATAAGGGAAGAGGAGTAAGGAAATAAGATAGAAGAAGGAAGAATGGAATGGAATGAAGTTAAACAGCAAAATAAAAAAAAAACGTAGAGGTGAGAATAGAAGGAAATAAATGATAAGAAAGTAGGAAAAGGAGAGGAACAGCACAGGGAGAGGTGGAGAGAAGAGCAGAGTAGATGTCGAGGAGGTAAAATAAGAGGAGGAACAGGAGAGAGAATAAAAGGATGTGATGGCAGCAGTCCAATATGGTGGATGGATGTTTGTTGAAGTGTGTTAGCGCTGGTCCACAATTAACGCCGCTGGGAATCAATAACGTGACCTTTTACTCGCCTCACCCACTCCCCTGCACACCTGACTTTAGGCCGCACGCTGACCTTCTCGCTTTACGAACGTTGTAACTCGCTCATCTTCCCTTAAGAATAGACTGTACGTAAAATTCTTGGGATATTTTAGTTTTAACTTGTTATGTTCTTCTTTCCTTCCATTGCTTTAAGATTGAATTAGATTTAGATGATTTGGAGATGCGGTATTTTTATATAGATATTATTGGATTATTCAATAAAAAAAAAACCTCCTTTTTGCAACAAAGAATGGTACTTCAGTATGCAATAGGTTAAGTTATCCCGATTGGCTGAAAGACTCAGTGACGTCAAAGAATAGTAAATATCGGAGGCGAATGATAAAAACAACAACGTTACTGCTGGTCTTTCGGCCTTTCCTTAAGTTTAGCGGAGCCTGGCCCGGCAGCCTTCCCGTTAGACCATCACCATCACGCTGCTCCTTGCAATTATAAAACAACACCATGTTCCTAACCTGGCCAATCTGTAATCATCAATTGAATCTGCAACGGACAGCAAGAACCGATGCCTTTCACGACTCGGTTAGTTCTCCGGGAGCTGCCTGGGCCGCGCCAAACCACCCCCTCAGCTTGACTTGTAGGAAATGGCTGCCACAACCCACCTCACTCTAAATACAAGCAAAAGAAAGGGAACGCGAGGTATAAGCAGCCATGCGGACACTAACGTACTCACTCCAAAATTTACTCCTCAAAAAAATACCACACTCGAGGTGAGGCTCCCGTTTCGTACAAGTCAAGGCCACTCATCAAGCACAGTTACCATCGTAAGTTAAGTCTCGCCTCACGCACATTTTATTAAGTCTCGATTGATTGATTGATAACCCGCTTTTCCGACTAGCACTAACTACGGGCTGTTTGACAAGGCTAATCTATTACCCTCTAAGTTTATCGCCGTGTGTACATAATGGGTTCTTGTATAGTAAGTAGTCAGCTCGGTCCAAACCATATCGTGCATCTGTCCATAGAATGTAGACTCGTTAAGCTGTTTATTTTTTTACGGAAGATTATTTTTGTACAGTAGAAGCTATTTTGACCTGATTTTGCTTCATTATGCTGAGGAAAGACCGTCCCCCCTTCATCCCCCCCTCTCACCCTACATCCCCGCCATCCCCAATCCAATCCAATCCCAACATCCCTCCTTTTCTTCCCTTGTGAGTTCGCTTCCTTTATCATTAATCTCTCAACACTGACATTAACAACAGCTTCACCCAAACCTGTCCTTTGCTTAATTGGTCCCGTTTCCCCTCAACCCGTCAGACTGGGTCATTTTTCACCCGCTGAATCTAACTCTCCTTCCCCGGGTCCTTTCACGCACCTGTCCCCTCCATAACGTCACCTGGTGCTCTTAAGTTTCAGGTCACCATCCTTCCCTTCTGTCTATATGGCATCCACCTGGCTAAGACCCGCCATTTCCCTCACCATCTATCTGCTAATTATTTGAAGTCCGCTAAGGAACCTCGTGGCTTGTATCCCTATAGAGTCCTTCCCGCCCTTTCACATGACCCCGTCCCTCTCTCTTGCAGTAGTTAAGTAATACATCGGCTTCCCCTGCGTCGCCTTGCATAAATCTGGATGTGTATTTCAGCAAGTGGTAGACACGTACATATAACATTAAGTCAGTGGGTGTAAGACATGAAGCGGTAATATGGCAATGATAGTTTAGTCACGAATGTTTTTTTTTTTTTTTTTTTTTTTTGTCTGTGTGCTAGGAGTGTGAGGAAGAAAAGCGTGTGATGACAGCAGACAAAATGATAAACATTGACAAAGGTACAGCACGGCAATATGTATAGAAAATGAAAATGAAAGCCAAGAACAGCGAATGAGACAACAGATAGGAACAAGACGTGAAGGTGTGTTGAGAGGAAAGTGAAAACAAAGAAACAAACATACATAATGCATAAAAAAAGCCAAAAACATCGTATGCATCACAAAGAAAACAACAGAATGAACATAACCAAGATAGATTAGAAAAATAGAAAGAAAGAAAGAAAGAAGTGCATGGGACATCTGGATAGCATTGTTCCTTACACCGTTATAACCAAACCATTACAATACTTACCGTTCTACCATGTAATATTGCACAGTTGCACCATCACTACGAGGCTGACAGTCGTTGGGCTCGCTGTGTCCTCCTAAGTTGCTGTGAGTTGTCAATACTAATATTACAAGTTCCGCCGCTGGAGTCACGCCTCTCCACGAATCAACATTTAATTGTTTCGAGTAACACGCCTGTCTGTAGCAGCAGGTTCAGGTTAACGCGTCACTACTACCATTAGTTTCTATTTGCCTTCAATCGATGGCGGGGCAGCGGGTTCACCTGGCTGAGCAGCGAAGAACAGGTGAGCTCTGTGCCGCGACCCCAGCGACGGCCCTTGACGTTAATAGTGTTAGTGCGCAAGGTTTCTAGTGCTGACGACGCCTTGGGTTCTCGCAGGGCTCCATTGCCTCCCTTTGGTCTTTAAGCTACACTCTCGTAAAAGAGATACTTATAAAAGCTCACAGGTTACCGCCGGAGAGGACGCCCATTAGATGCACCACCTAAAAAAAAATGTAAAGCAACAAAGAAGCCTCCGCGATGAGTATACCGGAAGACGTGCTAAAAGTGAACATTAGTCCGCTGCCTCAGTTTACGTAATTAATTTTAACGCCATTCATCTCATCTTAATTTTCGCCGTAAAAGACATTTTTCAAAATGTTAACATCCTCATAAAGAAATTTCCTCCTTAAGGTGCCTTCTGGACAAACATTTCCGAAAGACATGATTCGTAGATTAAACAACATTATCACCGAATAATGCGCTGGATTTCCAGAGTGATGCGTCGCGTTGCATTATATTACCCCGCTCACACACGCCCGATTATCCAAGACTTGACGTTTGTTGGTAAGGTGAGACAAAAAAGAACCTGTCTTGAGACGTTAGTACCATGGAAAATGTAATACCCTGTCCCTGCTTAAAAGACAAGTACTTAGTGAGAATTAGAGACCGTTAGCCCCTCATCCCCTCAAGTGTTCGTTTCCTGTCACTGATTTCGAGGCCACCAGGAGAGGGAGGTGAAGGCAGACATTGATGAAAGAAAGACATGGAAAATGATATGAAAAATGTATAACAAATCAGAATGATGATACAACTCTGCGATTACTGAAAGTGATTACGTCGTTCTTATTGAAGGGACCAAACGAAGCTAGAAAATGTAATGTTTAGTGTAGTTAACGACATAAACAGGATGGAAACAAGACATAATGTACAGAAGCCGCATGTATGAAGCTTTTTGAATATCTCGAACATGTAAAAGAACAGATGAAGAAAAGTTTGAGAAAGAGAGAAAAAAAGTAGTTTTAAGCAAAGTATATATCTAAATTTCTCTTCTTCTATACTTGTTTAATGTGTTGTTAGTTTTAAGTTTATGAATTATCACATAATCATAGTTTTAGTGTCATTTATAAGCATTCAGTTTTTGTCAAAGTAGGCAAGAACGAGTTCAAATCCGCCCGGTAAGGTTAGGTTAGACGAAGGTAGAGTGAGACCAGAACTACCAGCGTGGGCGTGTTAGTGATACTACAGACTACCTACACACACACACACACACACACACACACACACACACACACACACACGCACACGCACACACACACACACACACCATCTAAACAAGTCTGACGCTCATGAAACTGTCCTTCGCCGCATCTATTCAATAATTAATAAACTAACCTTATATAAGAGAACAGTAGTCTTAATTACACTTATAAGGTACACCTAACACATCCACTTCTATTCCTTACTCATGCACTACCAACACTAGTATTTTTTCCATTTTTTTTTTGCATCATAAAACATTGTATTCAACGCTAGTGTGAAATGAGCTGATGCGTCAAAATATTGCTTCAGCCTCAAGTATTTAAGAAGTGTTGATTAATGAGCACAAGCATCACCATATCAGACTGACTAACCTTGTAGCTACTTCACCAGCCTCGCACACAGCATACACAATCATTACGATGCACCGGAGATCATTACCATATCAAGGCTAACCTAATGATGATAATAATAATAATAATAATAATAATAATAATAATAATAATAATAATAATATAAATCTCCCGCATCCAGTTGGCATCATATCATTATTAACACCGTAGAGAGGAAGAAAAAATAATCTTATTGAACTCATGTGGTGTTAAACTCTACAAGGCGTCAAACCTAACACATCAGAACGCCACAGTCATATCAGGCCTCACCACAAGACACATAGGACAACACACACTACTTTCAAGGATGCTATCTCCCTCACCCACCCACCAACCACACCCATTCCGCACACCACACCTACCACACCTATTACACCACACCACGAGCAACACACACAACAATCCTTTCCACAGTCTAAATATCGGGTCCAAAACGAAGGAAAGACAGCAAGAATTTATTCCACTCTTTACAAATACACACAAGCTAGGACCCTCCACAACCAATCGTCCTCGACCACCACCATAACACATCACAACAACAACAACAATAACAGCAGCAGCAGCAGCAGCAACAACAACAAACACAGTCAGCCAATACCTAGTCACGTCACATTTTTGCTGCATCCCAGATTGAGGTGCAGGTTGAGTGAGCTTTAGGGATCAGGTAAAAGGAAAAGCAGGAAGGAAAACACAACGTATATATCGGCGATTTGTTTCAGGGTCGAGGGTAAAACTAAGAAAAATCGCTGTCAGGGAGAGAAAAAAAAAGAAAGAAAGAAAGAAAAAAAAAATATATAACAGGGTGAGGGAGGGAAGGCAATATATACTACGTCAATTGGTGAGCCTCGGAGCGTGATCGGCAGCGCGTTCCCGAGGATGGTCGATCTCAATGCAAACTCTGGTCATTAGACTTGCCCGTGTGTGCTGTTGTCCTTCACTGGTAAAAGGGAGTGTAATCAATAACATATCGTTCGTGTATATTGTGTTTCTACTCGTGTTTTTGGCTTTTTGTTTCTAATTGGGTGGATGGTGGTGGGAGGGGGGGGGGCGGTGTGTTATAAAGTACCAGTGTTTACCTATCCATTACTACACTACCTATAACTTAGTGTTGTGTTACCTCGTTATATCAATTTTCATGTTATTTCTGTCATCCGGTGAGTGAGCAATATAAATGATGAAAATTGGGTAAAAAAGAGTAAATGTAGAGCAGTGGAATGTGTTGTACGAGGATGCAGAGGCAGGGCAAGGCAGGGCAAGGCAGGGCAAGGCGAAACGAGATTGTTCCTTCCTTCCTTAGTGGCCCCTCTGCCTATAGTGACTTGCTTGCCACATGTCGGCTTTCCTTGTTTTCTTGTTCCACCCCGCACGCATCCCAAAGAGGAGGCGGTGTAGCCGCTTATAGGACTTTCATGGCGCCTCTTTGACGTCTTTGGGGACACTTTGATGCCTCAATATCTCATGCATTTTACAATTTGGTGTCGCTCCGGCTTCACGACCTTATTGCGAAGAATTTTTTTTTTTATCTGCCAAGTCATTTTTTTCCCTTCCCATTTTACAATATTGCAAAACCTCCATAATGCTTCCCTGTAATGCCACCACATGCTGCATCTTCTACTCTTGATCTTTGAATGCCGCCAGTCTTGTTTTGTGCAAAGTACTGATATAATACTATTCTTCAACAATGTTAGTCCGCTACGTCCGCTATTAACCTAATACCATAGTCATCTTCTTGCTCGCTTCATCTTACTACTCTTACTATTATTACTACTATTAAAATTACAATATAAATAGTTCATGCATAGCTTATAATACTACTACTGCAATGTTATGTAACTATTCCTTCTCATAGTGTAGCGAGTCATAATAGTTTTAAGGCATAGCATAAAACCTTCCACTCTGGACACACTGCAGCTAAGTAAGACACACACAGGTAGGGGAGAAGGGAGACCAAACAGCAGGAAGACAGGCATCGAAGAGTGTACGAGTTGTGCTGAGTGCTGATTAGAAGCTTAAAAGGGGAGGTGAGGGGGCTTTAGGAAGGGGTGAGGGATGGGGTGAGTGGATGGTAGATGCGAGGAGCAATTGAGTAAAGTGATGCTGTAAGGAAGGGTGAAGAGTGCTATAAAAGACGTGTGACATGCAGTTGAAGTGTTAGCGTGCTAGGGAGGGAGGGAGGAAAGGAGGGACGGAATAAGGATGGAAGGAAGGAAAGGAGGGAATGGATAGATGGATGGAAATTTTTTTTTTTGCTATATCACTTCGTAGATTAAGAAAGAAATGATTTATGGTAATATATCTTTAGTGTTCAATGTTAAGCTTACTTGTTATGTTTGAATTTGAATGTTTCTTGTGGTGATGTGATTGAAGAAGAAAAAAAAACTCAATAAAACAACAATAATAACAACACGTAATATAAGGAAGTGTTTTGTGATGAAATGATTGAAAGAAAAAAATGAAAATGTAGAGACAATCCAGTTTTCCCCACTTCATTAAATGGATTAAAAATAGGAAGAAAAAAAAAACATGATAGAAAAAAGGAGTAATGAGAGTGCCGGAAACTTACTTACTTACAACCAAAGATGGAAAAAAAACAAAAACCCCAGTAGCAGTGTTATGTTGTGACGCTATGCTCAAATTAAACAGATCGTTACTATGCGTTTAGTCGAGGGTAGGTGGAGAAAAGGAGAGATAGAGAGAATGAGTGAGTGAGTGAGTGAGTGAGTGAGTGGGTGAGTGAGTGAGTGAGTGAGTGGGTGTGAAGGAAAGGTAGATAGGAAAAAGAATGAGGGCGTAAGTATCTGAAAAGTGCCTAGAACACGGTATGTCAAAGACTGACAAGTATACACACACACACACGCACACGCACACACACACGCACACACACATACACACACAAACACACACAAGGGAGGGAGTTAAAAGCTGAGTGCCTCGTTAGGAGAGAGATGCACAGAAGAGAGAGAGATAGAGAGAGCTATTAAGAATGATCAGTAGAGTGGCGGTGGCCGGTGTTATTGAGAGAAAGGGAACGAGAGGGAGAGAGGCGAATGAAGTGAATACAAAATAAAGTCCCTGAGTTAAAGACAAAGGAGAGGTGTGCATGCGGACCAAAAATAAAGACAAAAGATAAAAAACAACACCAAGTAAGGATGTACTGCAGGAAGTTTGAGAGTGAGAGAGAGAAAGAAAAGTGTATCAAATATGGTATGAAAAAGAGCAACTGTGTGCATTTCCGTGTAAAAGTGATAGAATTTGATGAGACAAAAAAAAACTGAATATTTGTGAATAGTAATATAGCAGTCAAGGAAAAAAGATAAAGAAAAAAAAGATAGAGGGGAAGCTATTGAAGGGGAAAGCAAAGATGTGAAATAAATGAAAGAATTATACAGGCTAGGAAGTGAGAAATAAGAAAAAAAAGATGAAACAAGAGAAAATGTGAGGAAAATAATCAACAAGGAAAAAGGGATACATAAAAAAACAACAATAATGGAGAATTGGAAGGAAAATGGAATTGAAAATATGAAAAACGGAAAGAAAAAAAATATGCATTGAAATCTTGTCCGTAAACAGAAAAATATAAATAGATGTGGAAAAAAACAAAGAGAGAGAGAGAGAGAGAGAGAGAGAGAGAGAGAGAGAGAGAGAGAGAGAGAGAGAGAGAGAGAGAGAGAGAGAGAGAGAGAGAGAGAGAGAGAGAGAGAGAAGAATACGTACTTGAAACAAAAAGTGTGAAAGGAAAAAAATAGATGAATATATGTTGATACAAGACCAATAAAACAAAAAAATTCTACGAAAACATCAGTAATAATAAAGAAGAAGAAAAAGAAAAAGAAGAAGAAAAAGAAGAAGAAAAAGAAAAAGAAAAAGAAGAAGAAAAAAACACGCAACAAAAGAATATGAAACAGAAAGAATAAACACACACATCACCTAAATTAACCTAGAGTAATCCACGCGTAACCACCTGCGTTGGAGTAAGCGGCAGGTGCGCATACAGACAGGTAGACATACATACACATACATACATACATACATACATACAGGTGTGCGGGGAGAGCGGCGGCGGATCATCCCATCACCACCATTGATCCAGGCTGTCGGGAATGTTTAAAATCTGTACAGGTTTAATGACGATGGTACAGGATGCGATGCTCGACGCTACTACCTAAAGCGTCATGAGAATAACAATAATACTACTACTACTAATAATAATAATGATGATAATAATAATGATAATAGCAATAACAGTAATACGTACGGTAAAACTGCAAAGGAATGAGGAATACCGAACGACAGGAACACATAAACACAGGGGTATGTAGTGAAGGCACTGTGTACAAGATATCGATCCCGGCTGCTGCTGCTCGTGACGTAGAGTTCAGCGGTAAGTCTCACGCGAGGCTCGGGGGGTGTGTGTGACGAGAAGGTGAAACAGGAAACAACAGACGACAGTGAGTGAGCGAGTGACTAATATGCACGATGGATGGAAAGAACGAGACATGCCAAAGCAAAGGAAGCAAAGAAAGATATAGTTGGGCAATACAACAAAAAAAAAAAGAATATCATGTTCATTTACTCGATCATACTAAAAACAGCTGAAAACAAGACAGGTGCTACACAGGGAGGGGGGGAGGGGTAGGTGTAGAGGAAGGAGGGAGAGAGGGTCGTAACTCCCTCCCCAACCGAACTTCCTTGACGAATGCAGGACGGGCCTTGTCAGTCAGTCCTGGAGGGGTGAAGGAGTTTGGGGGGTTGGAGGGGGTGGCAGTCCCTCGCCATCCTTGCCTTTAGATAATTTTCACTAGTTTCGGTGGTCTTTAATCGTGACATTTATGCTTTATACGTTACGTCACTGGAAGGTTGTTGGATTGTGCTTCATACCTCGTGCGGTCTGCTGGGAAAAGATACATTTCAGTCCCGCGTGAAGTGAAAGAAAACGGGCGTGGATTTTAATCGTTTTGAGACACTTGATCGGTAGGTAAGACTAGATACACCAGGTGAGGGAGGTGTGAGGGAGAGGGGTGAGGGAGCAAGGTCAGTGTCGAGCCACGGTGACGAATGCAGACTATAACACACTACCTAGTTTACCTGTCTGGTCTGGAGGGGTGACCGGGGTGCGGCACTGATCACACTCCCACACCTGTGTCTACCGCACATGTCCACACACCTGAACACACTTAACACACCAACCCACATACACCTAATAAGTCAAACACACACCTCACTAACACCTGCACATCATTTACACACCTGCACCACTAACATTCACACCTGCACTTACTTAACCTATCTACCGCTTTCCTAACAAGATCCTAACACCAAGACGATAACTCTTAACTAATACATATGCACACTAGCCAGCTACCTCTCCTAAACAACACCACAGTAACCTTGCATGATCAGTCAGTCCTATGAAGACTCTAAATACACACTGGCACCACTAACCACACCCACAGGACACACACCAACATACTACCTCACCACACCAATCTGTAACCCCTCGAAGCATGCTCTCACGTCCTACTGCAACACTACAACACATAAGGTAATAATGCATGAGTACTATTAACAAGTAGATGGATTGCGCCGGATATAATTCTCGCACCAAATAATAGCAACACACACACACACACACACACACACACACACTCACAGGTATCTCGAAACGGTCAAAATCAGGAAATGCAATGGAAAAAATGACTAAGAGGAATTGCAGGAAAATTGAATATGTAAACACAGAAGTAGAAAGAAAAAAAGAGAGTAATACTAATGATACTAATACTACTAATAAAGGAAGTATACTAATGAGAAATGCAATGCTTGTAGTAATCATGACGATGGTGATGATGGGATACGATAACGCCGCTGAGAACAAAGATAATGATAATGATAATGATAATGATGGTGATGATGATAACAAAAAAAGCGTTAATTAAAAAGAAAAAAAACACAATAATAATCTCGTGAATGAATTATGGAAGTATACAATAACGTAGGTGATTCATTTTCACTTTCACTTTTTTTTTTTTCTCTCACTTTTTTTTTTCTTTTTCTTCCTTCTCTATTGTCAGCTCTTTCCTCCTCCGCTTATCTTGACGAATGCAGAGGACGCATTATTTTTATGATTTGTGTAGCGTCCCTGGAGGGGTGAAGAAAGGCGGAGGGGAGGAAGACGGAGACAATAGCATGGATGAAGAGAGAGATAGAGAGAGAGAGAGGGAGAAAAAAAAAGAAAGGGATGAAAGAGGAGAAAAATGATAATGATGTATACGCACCATGACCTCAACCACCATCACTTTAATAACACACTATAACACACGAAAACTATGATCATTTTTTTTTGTTATTATCTATAGTTTTCATTGTAATTCAGTTCAGTTCAGTTCCTTCATTGCTCTTCGCTCTCGTGATGGATTGATTATACCGCATTTCCTCTCCTTCTGACGATGTTGACGAATGCAGGATAAAAAAAACAACAACAAAAAAAACAATCATACTTAATACATGATTGAAAAAAAAATAATAATAATAACCTGGAGGGGTGAACCGCGTCAGGAGGGGAGAGGCGATGAGGTTGGAGTGAAGAGGGAAGATAGAGCTTTGTGGGAACATGTCTCCTTCTATTAATGACTCGTTGTTATTATACATGACGTTACGTTTTGATACACTAGTGATGGTGGTGGTGGTGGTGGTGGTAGTGGTGAGGAGGAGGAGGAAGAACAAGAACAGTAGCAATAACATGAACAAGAACAAGAACAGAGACAAGAAAAAGAACAAAAAGAACAAGAATAAGGACAAGAACAAGATAAGGAAACCAGAAATAACATATACTATTTTTTTTCTTCAATGCAATCGGTGTTAGAGAGAAAAATCTATTAACGGATTTATTCATGTATATATTTTTATAAGTACGTTAGCGTCTCTGAACTTACACAAAAACTAGGAAAAAGAAACAGTAATTGGGAGAGAGAAACAAAAATACATCAACTGCAACAACATATAAAGCTGCACACCGCATGTATGTATGTATGTATATATATACACACAACAAAAACTAAAGAAAAAATACCAGATAACAGTGAAAGAAAATGCAAAAAAAAAAAATAAATAAAAAGAAGAAAAAGGAAATATTGAAGGAAACAACGGGAGAGAAATACGAAACATTGATGGGTTCTAAAAAAAAAGGGTTAAAAAAAAAAGTTGAATGAAAGAAAAAAAAATAAGTCTATGTTGGAGTCACATGTCAGGTTATTCAAGGCCTCATAAGTTTTGTTTATACTTTTCTTTCTTTTTAGATAGAAGTGTGTGGATTACGAGAGAGAGAGAGAGAGAGAGAGAGAGAGAGAGAGAGAGAGAGAGAGAGAGAGAGAGAGAGAGAGAGAGAGAGAGAGAGAGAGAGAGAGAGAGAGAGAAAAAAAAATAATAACACAAGGGAAAGGAAATATACCCGCAGCTAGAAAGTTAAAAAATATACAACATGGATAGACTAAGAATCTAAGAAAATGCAATAACAACAACAACAACAACAACAACAACAACAACAACAACAACAGCGACAGAGAGCAAGTAAAAACAATATTATTAAGTCAGTATTAAGTATATATATATAAACATGAATAAGTCTCGGGTGTGTCTTGCCTGCAGTGTGTTCAGTCAGATCCACTACAACCCCGCCCTGCCCTACCCTACCCCGCCCCGCCCCGCCCTTCCGTGACTATTACAAGTAACAGCAGGGTGAGGTGAGGCGAGGTAGTGGTGGTGGTGGTGGTGGTGGTAGTGGTAGTAATAGTAGAAAGAAACAGCTGTAATCTATCTTAACATTCCTTCTTTTTTTCCTATCTGCATTAGGTTAGAGGTACAGGTAGTAATATAGGACAGAACATGAGAGTATAGAGAAAGAGATAAATGAGGGAATAATGGGAGAAAAGGTGTAAAGTATATATATAAGAAATAATATCTAAAAAATAAATGCTATGTACGTGTAAAAAAAAGAAGATAATGAACAAAGGTATAATAAGCATAAGGAGTATATATATAGATTAGCTTATAACTTACTTCCCCACACTATTAAACTAGGCCGAGCAATTTCGTGGTGGCGGTGAAACTGTAACTAACTCACTCACTCACTTACTGCAGAGACTCGTAAACTGTCATTAATCTTTACTACTAATTATTGCAAATGTGAACGATAAAGCGTTGCAAAAACTTTATTCGCATGGACTGAATTATGTATGTGTGTGTATGAGAGAGAGAGAGAGAGAGAGAGAGAGAGAGAGAGAGAGAGAGAGAGAGAGAGAGAGAGAGAGAGAGAGAGAGAGAGAGAGAGAGAGAGAGAGAGAGAGAGAGAGAGAGAGAGAGAGAGAGAAGAGAAGAAAAAAGGTATCACATAAACATAGTCGTAGATAAACGTAGATAACAATAAGAATGGCTCGCCTTTTACCAAACTGCTTACCTGTGTTCCTTATTAATTAAAACTAACGTACTTATACTACATACAGGCAGTGTTAGGAGGGGAGGACCGTGTTTCTCATACCTGCCTTGCGAATCAACAAATTACTCATTAGATACAAGAAATAGGAACCACAACACGAGATGCCAGAGCGAGTGACGTAGTACATTCTTTTGACTAATCCTAATTTGACCAACTCGTGGACAGACTAGAACGAACCAATTTAATGAAGTCAATATTCAAGGTTAGAAGGAATGGGCATGAGAAACGTATTCCTCCATGTTTCTTCTCTCTCTACTATCATTAGCATCACATTTTTTTTTTTTTATCCAAGGCAAAATGGGATAGAGAGAAGGGTGAGGGTGATCGTTTCAGTGTGTTTCAGTTAGTGTAGTGCAAAAAAAAAAGGGTATGAGGGATGGAAGGGGTAAAGGAGGTACTGTATGGAAGTTTTGGGGTTGTATTACATAAGGGATGGAAGGGGTAAAGGTACTGTATGCAAGTTTTGGGGTTGTATTTCATAAGGGATGGAAGGGGTAAAGGTACTGTATGCAAGTTTTGGGGTTGTATTTCATAAGGGATGGAAGGGGTAAAGGTACTGTATGCAAGTTTTGGGGTTGTATTACTAAAGGGGAGGAAGGGGCTTAAGGTACTGTATTAAATGGGTGCTTTTATGAAGAGGACTGAAATCAAGGGTGCTTTTGTTCATTGTCTTTATAACCAAATGTAAGGGGGATAGGGCTTCTTCAGGGGCTATCAACAAGGGTGCTGAATGTAAGGGTCTGGTGTATGGATTAAAGGCTTGTGTTGGGTTTTAAAAATGATGTGTGGTGTTCTAAGGTAAAGAGTGTTGATTGCTTGTTTATTTTAGGTATAGGATTGATCACTGTTAAGGGACTAAGGGTGAGTGTCAGTTTTCAAGATGAGATGTGTCGTTTTAAGGGATATTTAGAAGAGGTGTGTGCCTAGTTATAAAGAAAGGGATGTGTTTGTTTAAAGGGATAAGGGATGTACCTGCTTTTAAGAATAGGTTGTGTTAAAGTAAAGGACAAGTGTGGGTATGTGCCTAGTATTAAGGATGAGATGTGCTTGTTTAAGGGATAGGAAATGTGCTTGTTTTTAAATTCTAAGGATGGATGCGTTTGTTTTAAGGGAGAAAATATTGCTTTATTTTGAGTTTTAGGGATAATGTTTGTTTTAAGGGATAAAATATAGATTAATTTTGAGTTTTAGAGATATTGTGTTTGTTTTAAGGGAGAGAATATTGCTTAATTTTGAGTTTTAGGGATAGTGTGTTTGTTTTAAGGGATAAAATATAGATTAATTTTGAGTTTTAGAGATATTGTGTTTGTTTTAAGGGAGAGAATATTGCTTTATTTTGAGTTTTAAGGATAGTGAGTTTGTTTTAAGGGATAGATTATTGCTTAATTTTGAGTTTTAGGGATAGTGAGTTTGTTTTAAGGGATTGAATATTGCTTTATTTTGAGTTTTAGGGATAGTGTTTGTTTTAAGGGAGAAAATATTGCTTTATTTTGAGTTTTAGGAATAGTGTGTTTGTTTTAAAGGATAGACTATTGCTTAATTTTGAGTTTTAGGGATAGTGTGTTTGTTTTAAGGGATCGACTATTGTTCGGTTTTAGTTCAAAATATGGAAGGTGTTGGTTTTTAGGGATAAAGGATAAGTTTTTTTTTTTATCATTTTTTTTTATATAGTTTTAAGGATATAATGCGTTTGTTTTAAGGGATAGAAGATGTGCTAGCTTTCAAATTTAAAGGATATACGGCCATATGTTAAGACAAATATAGGGTCAATATTCTATTTGAAACATATGGCTGTATAGACCCCTATATTTGGCTTAACATATGGCTGATACTGTGTTTGTCTTAAGGGATACACTATAGCTTAATTCTGAGTCTTTAGAATGGAATATGTTTGTATTAAGGGAGAAAATATTAGTTCTTTTTGACTTTTAAGAATAGGGTGTACTTGTTTTAAGAAATAGAAGTTATAAGAATGGGATGTGTTTGTGTTAAGGGATAATAATACGTGCTTGCTTTTAAGTTTTCAAGATAGGAATTGTTGTTTTAAGATATAGGGAATGTGCTTGCTTCTAAAGATAGGATGCGTTATTTTAAGGGACAGGTGTGTGGGTGTGTGGTTAGTTTTAAAGATGCGATGTGTTGGGTTTAAGAGTTAAGGGATGTGGCTGCTTATATAGAATAGGATACAATATTTCTAAGGAATTTTTTTTTTTTATTATTTTTTTTTAGTAATAGCATCTGTATTGTTAATGTTTAAGGCAGTGAGTTTCCTAAGGTATGAGTCATTTCACTTTTTGTTCTCATTTAAGGAGGGATGGAGGGAGGGAGGGAGGGAGTGCATAAGATCAGATCGGGCTGTGTAGGTTTAAATCACTTTACTAACTATAAACAAAGTATGGGAGTGCAGATGATCAGTTAGTCGTTTGTTGATGTAGGTGTAGGTGTAGGTCAGGCGGTGTTTACAAAGAGGAAGATTGGTTTTCATTTAACAACTTGAGGAGAGAGCGAGAGAGAATTTTAAAGGTTAATTAGCATATAAGTACAATGCGATGGAGTGTATTAGTGAGTAAGGTAATTAATTAGTTGTAAGTGCAATTCATGTTCTTTTGGCGTTATCTTTTTTTTCCCAAGTAAAGATTCATAAGGTGTGTTTAGCATGACGCAATGCTAAGAGTGACGGTGTGTGCGTGTGTGTATGTGTGTGTGTGTGTGTGTGTGTGTGTGAGAGAGAGAGAGAGCGAGAGAGAGAGAGAGAGAGAGAGAGAGAGAGAGAGAGAGAGAGAGAGAGAGAGAGAGAGAGAGAGAGAGAGAGAGAGAGAGAATACCCTAAGTGGTATTGTCCTAAGTCTGCGTGGTGGGAGGGTGTGTGGACGTATGAGTAGCCAGTAGTAAATTAGGGAATACCATGCAGTGGGCGGGTGGGGGTGTGTGTCTTTATGGAGGGGGTGAGAACCAGTACATGTGTGGGGGTGGGAGGGGTTAGGGAAGGGGCGGGGAGGGGAATCTGTCCTAACGCACATAATAGTCCAGAAGCACAAAACGTCGGTTCATGAGACGACAAGAGAAGAGTCTGTCTCGCTATCTCTATGCTATGCTGTGCTGGCTCCTATCGGCTTGTCCCCAAACTACTACTACTACTACTACTACCACTACTACCAACTCCTGTTTTCTTTTAGTTCTCAGTTTTCTCTTTCTTAGTTTTCTTTCCGACTTGCACACAGATAAAAGAAAACTTATATTATATTTTTTTTCTTTTATCTGTTGGGTATGGTACAGCTTAGTTTTTTTTTATTATTATTATTATTATTATTATCATTTATCTTCTTTCTTTTGGGGACATTTAAAAGCAATATGTTATGTTTTATCATTTCTAGTTTCCTTTTTTTATTTATTTATATTTTTTTTTCTTCAAGAGAGCATAGACGATTTCGAGACAGATTACTACTTAACGCACAACTTATTCGGATTAACAGTAAAGCATTGGTAGCAAGGAGATGGAGATGGAGGGGAAGAAGAAGAGGAGGAGGAGGAGGAGGAAAAGTAGAAAAAGGAGGAGGAGAAGGAGGAGGCAAGAACTGAAATACTACATACATATATAATAAAAAAAAGAAAACAATAACCAAACCACCCCCAAAAATAATAGATGAGTAAAAAATATATATTTCTCTTCAATTTAAGGTATAAGAAATATCTATTTTTTTCCCTCTCACATTTTTCTGCGTATATATATATATATATATATATATATATATATATATATATATATATATATATATATATATATATATATATATATATAAAGAAAGAAAGGCGTAAAGGTGGGGATATCATTGACAAACTCAATTGTACTCGCGGTGACAATATCAACAACAACAACAACAACATGAATTTAAAGAAACCATAACAACAACAACAACAACAACACCACCAGTGACATGTTATTATTATTACCACAACATATAGATTTTCCCCGTACTCTATCTTTTTATAAACAGGTCAATGGATTATTGCATCACAACCGATCCTCTGAGTGACTCATATTTAATCACAGCGACCTCCAGGCTTGTCTTTGGACGTGTACCTCTTTATTCCCTCCCTCCCCGCTGTGCTGTGCTGTGCTGTGCTGTGTTGTACTTTGCTGTGGTGTCGTAAGAGCCCCAACGTGGCGTGTGTGCATTTGAAAGTTCCTTAGCATCACGTATGGGCTGTCCTATGGAGTGTGTATATGTATGTGTGTGGAGTGCGCGGTGTGGCAGTGCGTGATAAGATGCGGTGGTGTGTGGTGGCGTGCCCTTGGAAGTGTGTGGTGGTGTGTGTTATTCTTGTGTCCTGGCCGCGTGGTGGTGTGTGGCGCGCCCCCGTGGTATAATAGCCAGCCCCGCGGGGATGTCGGGTCAAGCCTGGAGAAAGCTGCTTCACCCTTCACTCATCTTCCCCTCAAAGGTTTTCTTAACGAGATTTGTCCCCTTTTAAAGCCCGAGGGGGGCAAGGGGTGGTCCTGGGAGGAGGGGAAGGGTGCTGAGGGCCTTAGACATTCCTTATGGGTGAGTTAGCTTCCTGATTGCTCCGCCGAGACACGCCCTCTGATTGGCTGACCGCCTCAGAATGCGGCTCCTCACTCAGGCTGGATGAGGTACGAGGGAGGGTTGGCATTCGGTAGGCGCTCTGCTTCTGACGGGGACGGCGGCTCGGCGGTGACGCGAGCCTGTCTACCCATAAGGCTGTCACTCCCACACCCCTTGACACGCGTCCCTCCCCCCCTTCCACTCCTCTTACCGGGGCTCCTCCTTGCCCACTCTCTGAAATCAGCATAAAATTAAAAATAAAGATGACTATAACTTAGCTTAAGGATACTTGGATAGACAATAAGTCATCCCAATGGTCCTCGCGCTTTGAAAGGAGAAACTTGAGAGTATGTTAAGTAGGTAACAATAATAATAAACAATAATAATAATAAATATATATAAAAAAAAGGCATAAAAAAAAATATCTGTAATATGTCTTCACTCAGAGGTCACGTGATGGTCTCTCAGGGTCAACCAGGATTCACCAGTACAAGGCCCCGGGGGTCTTTTGTGGTTCCCCCGAGGTGGTTACAAAATTTCCTACAAGATCAACACCACCACCACCACCACCACAACAACAACAACAACAACAAACACTATACAACAACAACAACAACAACCTAGCATACATACAACCTCATGGACACGCATACATAACAACACACACCACACATACGTACTTACTACATAGCCTCACGTGGGCGCCGCTGGACCAATACAGTTACAGGCAATACAGTTTTACAGGCGAGTTTCATAGTCCCAAGGGTATCCAGGCAAAGTGGTGGAGTGTGCAATAGACTTAAGCCAAGAATGTACATACCTTAGAGTGCGGGGAAATACACAACGATGCGCAGCTCCTCTTATCCGACTTGTTGAACGTGGCGCAATGAAGAAAAGTAATGCTAATTGACTACCACAACCACAACCCACCCCTATAAATCTTTCTTTATTACTGTAACCCTCGACAGGAACAGAATGAGAAGCAGCACCAAGGCAATAATCCGTGTCCTTGCCTTGCTTAACCGAATTCTAAGCATCTAAAACCATCCTATATCCTCCTTAATAATGCGCTATGCCCTCAAAACCGTAAGACTATAATCCATTGGTATGACAAAACTCAAGGATGCATTTTTTCCCTCCTTATTTTCTACCTGAATAATATATAACAAGAGAAAGAAAAAACATTTGAATATCGGCAACATCGGATAAGAGCGCTTACGTGTCCCTCTGTGATAGGATCGGGTTTCATCCTCTATAGCGCGGGAGGCTCGTCTGAATGGGACGTCGTGATCTATAGTCTCTCTCTCCTCGCTTGAGAGGGACGAAGAGGACTCTTAATATGTATATTTGGAGAGATAACAGCGTCAGATCTCACGGCTCGCGGAAGGCTGGAGGAGAGTCAGGCCCTTCGCGGCATAATTCAGTTTTGGGATTTTCCAGTTCAGAGTTCGAGAAGGATTCGTTTCTCAAAGGTTCGAGGCTTCATTCTCCGGCTATACATGTCCTCGCAGCGTAAATTTATCGCCTCTTCTTTTATTTCTTTTTTTTATTTTCCTTTCTTTCCCTGGTTTTCTGTCCCTGTTATTTCTGTGTGGCTGAGCGGGAGAGGAAAGTTATGTGGGCAGAGAAGAGTCACCGCCGCTCCCCTGTCTCTGTCACACCTGAAACCTCATTCACGTCCACCTTCACCTGGCTGTTTTTTTTTCTCTTCTCTGCAGGTACCGTTACTTCTTGAGCTTCCTTTAAATTTATAAATATAAAGTTTGTAGGGTTTACATTTCTTTCTTATTCGTCAGGGACTTCTTGTTAGGAAATAATCACTTGTTTTACACGTTTTACTAATAATGTTGATACGTGTGCTTCTACCTCTTCCTGTTGTTGGTGGTCGACGCGTCCCCCCCCTCCTTTCTCCCTCCCGGGCGAGCCTCCCCCGCGTACCTTCAGGCCGAGCAATGATGGCGGTGTGAACAGTGCCAAGCGTTACCGTGTCCCGGGGTGAAGTGTGATGTCATAAGTGTTTTCATGCTCCGGTGTGGCGTCGAAGGCGCGTCTATCCTCAGGCGTGACCTTACAGGAGCCTTATCCGAGGAAACCATTGAGATATAGTATTTACATATAATGATAAAAAAAAGACCGTTTAAATAATTCGGATTCAAAAGACGTTGATAATGACGATAAAGATGATGATAAAGATGATGATAAAGACGATGACATCTTCATGTTAATAGTAATAATAAAAATAATAACAATAATAATAATAATTATAATAATAATAATAATAATAATGATAATAATAATAATAATAATAATAATAGTATTAATAATTGCATACATTAAAAAAAGCTGCAAGATGAAAAAAATAATGAGAAGCAGTGAATAATAAGTATAATAATCATATACCTCTAAAAAACACGCACACGTACACGCACACGCACACGCACACACACACACACACACACACACATCACACACACACACACACACACACACACACACTTTCACTCCTTACTGTTAGTATACTCTTGCTTGGCGACAACAGCTACCTCAGCGATTGTGTTGTTTCTCGTTTTCCCCCTGATGATGACGAGGAGATCAAAATTAATAGTTTCTTTGATCGGTTTTTGTTCCATTTGACTTCCACCAGCACACAACAAACCCACAATAGCCCCGGCTGACTCGTACGCTCGTTACTTCATCACTTTTGCACATCCTCTATAGACAACTTTTCTAGGTGACGGCGGTAACTGCAGCGGTGGTGGTGGTGGTGGTGGTGGTGAATATGGGTGTGTGGAAGTGTTCATTGATTGGGTGATGGTGATGTAAGAGTGGTTGTAGTGAGGTTGTGGGGAGTAGAAAGAATGGTGTGGTAGTGCAGACTGCAAAGTGGATGGTGATGGTAGTGGTGAAAGTGAGGGTAGTGATGGTGTTGATGAATGGGATGGTGATGGAAGCGGTGAAGGAAGTCCTAGGAAGGAAGTGTTAAGAGTTAGCGTTCAATAACATAGGAAGTAGAGAGAGGAGGTAGAGGAGGAGGAGGAGAATCACTTCCCTTCCTCTTCTTCCTCCTCCTCCGCCACCACCACCACCGCCACCGCCGCACCTTCCACCCCATGCCGTTCCCAGCCGCCGCCTAGAAAAGCCCATCCATACAAAATAAAACACCGGTCCAGTGTAATTTGATGTCCGTTTTGGAATATCGTCAATTTTTGTCCGTTCCGCGCGGGCAGTCGTGTGTAGTTATGTGGTGAGAACAGCCTACACCTCGCACCCTCCACCTGACCCCGGCACGCTGCGTCCTCCCGTCCCTTCCCCTTCCCTTTCCTTTCCTTCAGTCTCCCCTTTTAAGATGGGAATATTTACCGTTTTCTCTGACGCGTTTTTTGTTTCCCTTCTCCCTTCTCCCGTCACCCTACCCTCCCTACCCGTCCTCCTTCTCCCCATACATCAGTCCTACTCGCTATTCCACAAGAAAAGAGAGAGAGAGAGAGAGAGAGAGAGAGAGAGAGAGAGAGAGAGAGAGAGAGAGAGAGAGATAAGCTTTTCACTTTATTTCCTTTACTTTCTCCCTACATTTGGTGGAGTCCTGCGCCAGCGTCGGGTGGGCTGCGAGGTGTCCGCGTGTGTGTGTTTAGGATGCTTTGTGGTGTACAGTCATAGATGATTACGTAAGTCACTAGGTCATAGAGGTGCATGGATGGCATCAACCCTTGGCACTGTACGCACACCAGCCTACAAATTGCGTCTTTCAGCTCGTGTTGGGTACCTATAAGTCAAGAGTGAGGGGACGCTGCGACGATGAGCGTTTATCCTATTACACAGAATAAGGCCTCCCCCCACCCACCCACCCACCCATCCCTCTCCTTATGATTCAATGGTTAATGCTTGTCCAATTGGTCTGATTGGTCCATCCTCATCCAGTCATTATTCACGTACAAAACATGATAAATGAAACTGGAAATTCGTATTGTCCTAAAGGCAAAGTTAGCTAGCCTGGAAAAAAAAAATATAGTGATATATATACATTGAACACCTCACACTATGACAGCGGGGCGTCCTCTCGCACATCCTTTCCTGACGCCTCGTTCGTTGCAAGACTATTAAATATAAATATATAAAAAAATATGAATAAAAAAAGAGCGAATGAAGTAAATAGTGCGTCAATGTACATTACAACAGTTCAGGAGACTCTATACTTCATCAGGTCGACATCAATCCGCTTTTCATCCTATCGTACATGTGATATAATACTTATACTAATAATACTACTACTAATAATAATAATAGTAATGATAATAATGATGCCAAGAGACCCGGGCAAGGCGGCACCCAGGACGAGACTCCGCGGACTTGTTATACGTCCTTGATTATATATATTTACAACGCTGCTGACCTCATCCAGTGAGTGAGGGTCGCGGCCCACACACACACACACACCTACACACCTCCCCTTCCCTTCCCTTCCTTTCCCCTCGTCCCTTGGTTATGTTAGAGAGCTAGTGTAGTTTCCCCTCGTAAACAAACAAGTAGATACCCATCCCTCTAACCCTTTCAGTAATGCTGTGCTTCCTTTGTGTATCCATGTTAATGGTTCCCTTACCTCTGCTTCCCTCGCCATTGTTGCTCAGTGATCCTTTCTGGTTAGGTTAAGTCTCCTTTCCAGTAGCAAGACGCGTCCTTCCCTCCCCCTTGTCGTTCCTAAACACTCATTCCTTGTCTCATGCATAGTCAATTCCTTCAAGTGGCTGTACAATCACCTTTCTCTGTTAGCTACACTTCTTCACACATACACACACTCACACACACACACACACACACACACACACACGTCAATCCACCTCTCCTAAGTGCAATTCCTCAAGTCACCTTTAGTCTACCTGTACACACCTGCGCCCCCTCAACTAAGGTGGTCCTGTCTCTCAAATATACAGTGTCCGCCAGGCAGGTGTTCCAGTTTTGAGGACATTTAGTTTTGTTCCCTTTACACCCTAGCTGATCAGTCACCCTCCCCTCCAGAGTCTGTGATTCCTCCATGTTACCAGGGCTGTGGCTCTCACCTCCCTCGGGTCCGCCCTGCACGCCGCCCGTCCGCCTGGGTCGTGTCTGTGATCTTAACGGTGCCGATACGCGGGGTGGGGTGAGGTTTCGGCTGCTTGTAGTATGTGCTGGTGGTGCCTTACGGTGCTAAACATTGCTAAACGTGATGCCTGAAGGTGCTAATGGAGACTTCACTTTTTTATTTGTATTTTATTTATTTATTTTGTTTGAATTGCCGCCAGTCTTTAATCCACCGGTTTCCTGGGAACTTGATCTCTCCAGGCTTCTCATTGGTCAGTGGGATTACCGTGTGCCCTTCCTTGAGGCTTCCTATTGGTCAGTGCCATTCCCATGTGATCTCTTCCGAGTGTCTCCCACTGGCTCGTGAGATGTTGCTAGATCTCTAAAAGTCACCCAGTAGTTAGTGATAGTGTCATTGATCTCTCCAGCCTTGCTATTGGTCGCTCGCATAAACAGGATCAACTGGAGTCTCCCTAACCACCTTCAGCGCCACTCGAAAACGAAAAGGACAGACAACAAACAAAAACAAGAAAACGCATACCAAAAAAAATAATAATAGATAAAGCCAAGTTAACATCTACATCTTCCGGTTGTCGAAAATAAAAAACCCACCCCACCCGTCGCTTATAACAACAACCACTACAACAACATGTACTAGTGCTATACATACAAAAAAAAAAAACCCCATGATGTTTTGATCCTAATGTGATTCTGCAGGTGACTAGGAGTGTACGTACCTACTCGTGGAGGGCGTTTCGGTGGCAGTGGTGATAATAAAGCAAACTTAGGTAGACGTGGCTGAACCAAGCTTTAAGTGTGAATGACTCGACTGCCCTGAACCCCACCTCGTGCTGTGAATGTGAGACCAACAAACACACGAGTTGCGACACCCTTGAGGTTATGAGACGCGTGTATGGCAGACGGCCCGGCGCATGAGACACTGAGAGAGGTAATACAAGGAAGGACTGAATAATATAATGATACAAAAAATGAGGGTTAGGGATAAAAAGAAGCCTGTGGACTCATTCAACACTTGGTTTTCTTCATCATCATCATACAAGCTGTGAAAAAATTTAATACTGTGATAAAGATGTATTCTCCCGGGCTGGTCTACCATAAGATGCTACTCATAACGAGGGTTGGTAACTCTTCACTTCGCGTTCTTCAAGTCAAGACTCACTCACTTCAATTACGTGACTTTATTTTCTCTCTCTCTCTTTTCGGTAGATATCATTATTATTATTTTTTTTTTTAGTATATATTCTCTTACTTAACTTCGTTCTTATTTCTTGTTGCCTTGTCTGGAGTTACTTGGAGGACGCGAACGTTCCTCTGCACCGTTTCTAATGTTAGTGTTCAGAGAAAGATACAAAAAAAAATAATAAAGTATGTGTAAATATATATAGATTATAAATAACAAATCTAGGTATAAAAAAAAATCTTCTGAACCAAAAAAAAATAAATTATAAGCATAGGCTGTGTTAGCCATTATGAAAAACTGAAAATTATTCAACGCAAAGAGCTGTGACAATGAAAAAATGAATAACACACACACACACACACACACCCACACCTACACCTACCCACACACACACACCCACACCCACACATACACACCCACACCAACACACACACACACACACCAACACCCACACCTACACATACCCACACACACACCCACACACACACACACACACACACACACACACACACAGGACCGGCTTCATATCGGCTGTGGTCAGTTCACCCTGGGCCGTAAGTCACTCAGGAAAAGAAAATCATGACTTACTAACAAACAAACAAACAACGTACAAAGGAAAAGCAACAACAACTTTATGCACGCAAGTAAAAATGTCAACTTCAAGAGAAAGAGAGAAAGGGATTAAATGTAGACAGGAAAATAAAAAAAAAATCATGAAAATAGGAAAGATAAACAAGGAGTGAACACAAGGAAGAGATGAACAATTTGTACTCGAAGAAAAAAAAAATATATGATTGTATAAATGATCGGGGAAAAAAAGTGAAAGGTTGGGAAATTGATGCTTTTACTAAACAAAAATTGAGCTTTCATTTCCGCCTTCAGCTCTCCCTCTCTTGTGTCACCTTCTCCTCCTCCTCCTTCTACCTTTTCCTCCTCCTTTTCTTTTTTATTATTGTTGGTTCTAAAAATATCACATTGTTATTCTGTACCATTGTGACACTTGCATCTTTAATCTTGATCTCCTATGTGTGCGAGTGTGTGTGTGTGTGTGTGTGTGTGTGTGTGTGTGTGTGTGTGTGTGTGTGTGTGCGTGCGCGTGTGCGTGTGCGTGTGGAAAGATAAATCTCTCACTAACTCTGTCGCTCTATACTGAAAAAAAACAACATGAAAAATATTAATATATACTGAAGTTGGGAGGACGTTTTATGCATGCACTCTCTCTCTCTCCTTCACACACTAACACACACACACACACACACACACACACACACACACACACATACACACGCCTACACCCATGCCCCAAAGAAGCACAGCCCCAAAGACAAGGACAGGCCAAAGAATAACATACAGTAGTCGAGACTCCCCAATAGAGGAAAAAAAAGTAGTTCATCCGTCCTTTAGTCTCCATCCTTATCACTCTCCCCCCTTCTCTCTCTGTCTATCAATCTATCTCTCTCTCTCTCTATCTATCTATCTATCTATATATCACTATCTTACCCTACCTACCCTAAGACAGCCCAGTATCTACTTATCGACAAAAGCCCAATTAGACCCAGGAGTACTAATGCCTCAAAACGTATACCATAAACACATGCTTCAGAACCCCTAGAGAGACCAGAGTTCCTGAATAAGTTAAAATTAATTAGCATAGTTTCCCCCCACATAAATAAATATATATATAGAAAAACGTAATCATAGAAACCAAAAGGAGACAATCACCATACTAGATGCAGACAGAGAAGAAGGACTAACTTAGAGACCCTTACAAAAAAACCGAGCCCCTATACACACCATATACATCCCCATAGAAACCACCGCCACCATAGAGAACAGTAAAGACCCCTATATAGAGTAGCAAAAGCAGTTCCCATAGTAAGACCATTTCCTACAAAACACGTCAAGAGACAGAGCCCATATAGAGCCCCGAAGAGATAGAGCCCCCAGGTATAAAGCCCCCGTAGAAACAGAGCACCCATGAAAGGGAGACTAACCTAAATCAACAGAGATATAAGCTGCCCCCTAAAACCCCTTATTAAGAACGACGTCAATTCCTACTCATCAATACCACGAGTTTCTCAATGATGTGCAGAAGGTACTACCACCTCCCATTACCCCATTAATTACCCCTTAGAATGAGAAACAGAAAGAACGCCACAAGAAACACACTGAAAAGTTAAAGTTCATCCCCAAGAAGTAAGAGACATCCGAAATATTCCTACCCTATCCATCCCTTCTCTCTATCTACCTCCTCCTCTTCCTCTTTACCTCCTCCCCCCCCTCCTCCTCCTCCTCCTCACCTTTATCCTTTCTCCCCCTATTAGGCCATTTCCGATCCACGCCCACTGAAGCATCAACACATCTATTAAGCTCAAAGCCTCCAGGATCAAATCATAAATTACATCCCACATTCAGCGTTTCCATAATACCAAAACCCACGAATTCGTAGACCAAGGGAGTCGAGGCTCTTCTGTAGCTACCACCCTCCTCCCTCTCTCCCTTTCTCCCTTTCTCCCTCTCTCTCTCCCTCCCTCCATCTCTCCCTATGCCTCCCTCCTGCGAAATAAGCAAGTTACTCTAATAAATCACATGTAAAAAAAAAGCTAAATAAGTTAGTATTCATGACTGGGGAGACAACACTTTTTTTTTTTTTTTTATTATTATTTTTATCTATTTTTTTTTTCGCCTCCAAAGATTCACCCAAAGATTTGAATTCTCTTACGTCTTAGTTTGTTTGTCTTGAGCAACGTAAAGACATGGTATATACACTAACTTTTTTTTTTTTATATATATTTATTGAATCCACTAGCTGACTGACCCACATCATTAGGCGTAGAGAGTAAGAATTATAGAAAGGAAAGAACATACAAGATTAGGAAACTATTATATACAACTTCTCTGTGACAACGAGAGAAAAACACAGACTTCCTGAGAACGAATAGCGACGAGCGAGCTGACAGAGTGGCAGGCAAATTTGTGACAGAAAACCAAAGATAGATAGATACACACACACACACACTCACACACACACCCACACACGTAAGTTTTGATAAGTATTCCTACCTCTAATCTCTCTCTCTCTCTCTCTCTCTCTCTCTCTCTCTCTCTCTCTCTCTCTCTCTCTCTCTCTCTCTCTCTCTCTCTCTCTCTCAAATTAAGACATTTTTCCCGCGCTAACTTTCTCCTTTCTGCAACGTTCACGGTCGACAATTGTCCCTCGAGTTTCCGCACTTTCTGCCCCCAATTTTTGGCAAACAATTAGAGTCGTCACGCCTCTCTTACACGCCTCACTTATGCACACGGCGAGAGAGAGAGAGAGAGAGAGAGAGAGAGAGAGAGAGAGAGAGAGAGAGAGAGAGAGAGAGAGAGAGGTAGTGTATAAGGACTCCTACCTCCTCCTCCTCCTCCCGTTATCTCTCCCTTCAGCAAGTGTCCTCCACAAAGTCAACAGAATTAGCGTCTCAAAGTGCTTTTCCTCACTTTCACCCACACGCATTAACTCCCCTTCTAGAACCCAGGCTTGTGTGTGTGTGTGTGTGTGTGTGTGTGTGTGTGTGTGTGTGTGTGTGTGTGTGTGTGTGTGTGTGTGTGTGTGCGTGTGCGTTGTAGTAGTACTCATTTTACTACAAACTCTCACTTCTCTTCTTACTCCATTGACTAAACATACGTCCTTTACGCGTGTCTTGATGTTTTTTTTGTTTTTTTTTCATGAACTGCGTAGTACTCAACCCACCCTCCTTCCTCCCTTCCTCCCTTACCTACCCTCCTGTCTTCCTTAACACTCCCCTCCTCCCCCTTCCCGTCGTTTCTCCCCTCTCTCTCGCCCTCCCTCCTGCACTCCCTCCCTCCCTGGCGACACATCACACGCAAGGCCAGGCGGGGGTGTGGGGTGGAGGGAAGGAAGGAGGGGGGGGAAGGGACGTACGACGCACGCCCCGTAACCTTCTTCCTCCCCTAACACGCAACACTTCTGACTGACTCACCTTATCACTGCTGCAGCTTCGACGCAATTACTAACAAACAAACACTGGCGAAGCACACTCACCTGTAAACAGAATGAGGGAAAAAAAGTTAGTTTGTAATGCATGTTTACAGTGATGATTGATGATGATGATTGGTGGTGGTGATGATGATGATGATGATGATGATGATGATGATGATGATGATGATGATGATGATGATGATGATGATGATGACTGACGTAAAAACTAAGTATTATATATTTATTTAAATTTTTTCCATAGTCCTTTTGAAAATACAACTCAATTAATTAAGTGACAAGAATTTTCATGCATTCAAGGTGGAGACATGGATGCTTTTATTTTATTTTTCTTATTCAAATATTTTTTTTTTCTTCCACTAAGTCATGTTATATAAGTCTACATCACGCGAATGACAAACACATTCCTGGAACATCAATAGATTTCCAGATGTTCATGACCTTAAACCAAATTATTATGTTGGAGGAGGAGGAGGAGGAGGAGGAGGAGAAGGAGGAGGAGGAGGAGGAGGAGGAGGAGGAGGAGGAGGAGGAGGAAGAACAAGATGAAGACAATGAGGGAGAGAAATAAGATGAAGAGGTAGAAAACGAGGAGGAGGAGGAGGAGGAGGAGGAAGAACAAGATGAAGACAATGAGGGAGAGAAATAAGATGAAGAGGTAGAAAACGAGGAGGAGGAGGAGGAGGAGGAGGAAGACGATAAGGGATAGGAAGAAGAAGAAGAAGAAATAGAAAAGGAGGAGGAGGAGGATATCCCTGAACATCCCTCACACATCCTCCCAAATATGAACCGCGTCTCACTAATACACAAACTCAATAAATCTAAGGAGAAAAACAGCTTAAACCACCAAGCTAATTTTAGATTTATCCCAACAACAAAAGTGTGAGAAAAGTTACAAAACAGATATAAAAAAAAAGGAAAACAAAAACACATATATGATTTCTGGCTCAGATAGAAAATAAAAAAAGACGGAAAGAAAATTAGATAACAATGATTTTTTTAACATTTTTTTTCTCCATCAACAAAGTGATGAAAGAACATAAACAGAAGAAAGAAAAAAGAATCACAGGTAAACAGATGATAGCTAACAGTAACAGTGGTAATTAAATATAGACAGTGCCAGGAGGAGGAAAGTATCAAGACAATAATTAACAAAAGAAAAAGAAACTGGAGGTAGAACAGGAATTGACACACTGAAGGGAAGCTGAGTGGATGAAATGCAAGTGGAGGCGAGCTGAGCGAAGGAGCGGAGAGGGTAGTGGGGAGTGATAATGACTGCGAGGGGCGTAGGAGGGAGATGGGACGACGACAGAGAGAGAGAGAGAGAGAGAGAGAGAGAGAGAGAGAGAGAGAGAGAGAGAGAGAGAGAGAGAGAGAGAGTGTTAATATTCCTTCGCAATAGCCTTAGCCTGTGTGTTAGTGTGATGTGCTTTGTGTCATTCTCGCCTCCTTTGCGCTTTTTCCGCGGCGCTGCTCCTCCTACTCCAGTTGTTGAGGACGTTAGGGCGGGTGGTTCCTCTGTGCATTGGGGCGTACCGAGGGGCGCGGTGTGTTTGGGGGCTGGGATGGGGGTGGCGGCTTGCACAGAGGAGTTGAGGAGGGGGAGAAGGAGGAGGAGGAGAAGAGGCCGCTGGAACAAAACGTGCAGGAGGCAGGTAGCCAGAACTGCTGTTGTCGTTTCCCCTGCAGCAGGAGATGAAGGCTTAAAGTCCCAGGGAACTGCACCATACCACCAAGGTGCACTGTTGGCAAGGCGTGGGGGAGCCAGGCAGGGAGGACCTTCCCCTAGACGTCAGGGTCAGAAGGTCTTTCTTGCCTATTCTCTCCCTCGGCCATAGTCATAAGACAAGGGTGACCAGGTTTCTCTTTATGTTACAGCCATTTTTCGGGAAAGGAAGCTCCGATTGGAGTTCATCAGAGGAAAAACAGTGTTTGAGTCCCGTCGCTCTGCCGCCCGTCAACGACCCTCCTCGGGCTCATCATAGAGAGTCAATGGGGCTTGTGGGCGCCTGTGGGAGGAGCAGCAGCTCAGTGGCTGCCAACGACAGAGGCCAAACCGACCGTGGCAAGAGGCAGTCCCAAGGAAATTGCCAGAGAAAATTACACGAAAGAGACCAAAGAACGTTCAGAGGGAAAAGCGATCACGGCTAAGCGCTGCGTATGGATCCAGGGAGTAGTTAAAGAAGCAGGGCCGGAGGAGGGTGCGGGGTCATGGCGGCGGCGACGACGAAGGTAGTTTAAGGCGAGGTTACTAAAACTCATTATCATTCCGTTACAAACCGCAACGAAGGACGTGAAAACCACAAAAGTAAGAACACGAGACTAGAAAATCACAAACAGCAGCGTAATGGTATCTAAGAATTCCTGAGAAAAAAAAATATATACATAAAAAATCGACGATACCAGGATTTCTAGAGAGATACAGCAACACTCTTCTCCACTCACGCCAGCTAAGTGGGGTGTAGCAGCCCTCTCCTCTGACACCACCTCGATCTCATTACTATTCTTCTTAGGACGAGTAATTAGCTACAACGGACGAGGCGGCGAAACACAAAGGAGTCGCGGTCAGGTGTAGGTTAGAGAAAGCTTAGCGTTAAGTAAAGATTAATCACACACACACACACACACACACACACCCACATACACTAGCCTAATTCTCTCTCTCTCTCTCTCTCTTTCTTGGCTAATCCTTCCTCGCTCCCTCTCTACTCTGATTAACGCTGCGTCTCCTGTACTTAATTTCCCTTTCACTGGGCGCCACCTGCTGCTCCCACGTT
>JAPQNM010000013.1:5168209-5173209 GCA_029783475.1 Metacarcinus magister | reverse complement strand
GGGTGTTCGCTTTCATCCCGACTCCTGCGCCGGCCCAATTAATATATAAACAAGTAATGATAAACAGCCCTTACCCGCCCTTGCTGCCCGGTGCTGTTCCTCCTAATGTTAAACAAAAATGAAAATAAGTAATAAGAAGAAAATCTCGACAAAACCAATTTGACGCGGAAGAGTCATCTCATTCCTCAAATAAGTGAATTGTTTTGATATGAGTGCGGGAAAATATGTATAGGTATTTTATTTATTCATTTTTAATTATTTTTTTCTGTTTTTATGGAGATGAAACGCCAATGAATGACTTGTGAGTGAGAAAGAGAGAGAGAGAGAGAGAGAGAGAGAGAGAGAGAGAGAGAGAGAGAGAGAGAGAGAGAGAGAGAGAGAGAGAGAGAGAGAGAGAGAGAGAGAGATAATGTATGTGTGTGTATGTGTGGAATGGGAGTGAGTAACGTAGGTGTCAATACAAGGCACATTATATACTGGTATATATATATATATATATATATATATATATATATATATATATATATATATATATATATATATATATATATTGGTATAGGTTCATCCTGCCAGAGTGACAACATCTATAACGATATACAAGTGTTGCGAAAAGAAGGCAAGGCAGAAAGAACAAAATAGATGTAGTGATAAAAGAAACATATAAAGCAGATAAGCAGAAAGTAATGCAATCAAGTTAATGAATGTTCAGACAAAATTCATAAACAAAAATAAACGCATTTTCGTTCACTCATAAAAAAGCAACACAAAAAAAAGTCTTGCAACCGTATGAAGAAAAAATAATAAAAGTCTAATATCATGGATGACAACAACACAACACAACGCAACACAACACAACCCCGAGCAAGGCACAGCTGACGACACACAACACAACACAACGCAACACAGGCGGGTGAGTGAGTGACATCAAGACAAACAGACAAACAAACCACGTTCAGACTGGTGCGACAGACTACATACTAGGCTAAGACTAATACTTAAGACCAGAGATAGGACACTGTAGTAGCAGGTGACCAAGACTGCTACCAGCTGGGAACTCTTACTCGCTATTGGAGCCGCCGAGAGCTGTTCCGTAGGTGACGCTGGACGAAGGGGAGTGGGAGGGGACGTTGAGGATATGTGGGATGCATGCTCAGAATGATTTGACTGACAAAGCATGAAGACTTGTGGCAATATTTCTTGTGACGGATAGATTATTCATGGTTTTGTTTATGTGGTATTTCACGCGAGGCGAAACGAAAGTATAACAACTAGGTAATTTTGTAAGACAGTTAAGGTGCACGCAATAGGGAGTAAAACTTTAATGTTCGCTGGTAACGCTTGAGTAAAAATGGTTTCCACGCAACTGACTCGTTTTTTTTTTCTTCTTCTTCTTTTCCTTGGATGATGAAAGCCACGGAAGGCCGAGTAGTTTTGAAGCAGTAATTAAATCACGATGAAATAAAGAACACAATGGATTGCAATCACTTCAACGAAACATTTGGTAAAGTAGTAATCAATAAGATATTTAGCAAAACCGCGCCATTTCAGAAAAAAATATAACAAGTTTTCATCAGCGTTGAGTGGTACAGACGCAATGGTAAGTGGTTCATTTTAATTTTGAGGTTTAAAAAAAAACAAATCTTTCAATTCCATGATTGTATTTGAAGTTGGAAAGTGAGTCCCGTAGTGCTACAGTTAGGTAGTGAATCATGCCACGTTAGGAAGTTAAGGAGTCATGTTCAGGAGTAAACCGTTTAGTGTTTCAGAGCGAGGAAGTGAACCGTTCAGAAACTACCGTGTGATGACTGAGGCTCCACCACCCATGTTGGCTTCCTCTCTTCCGTTCTCTCTCTCTATCGAGACGCACACAAATACGCACACATAATACTACTCATGTGTCCGTACGTGTGTGTGTATCTGTGTGTGTCTGTGTATATAAATTGCAAATATCATGTTTCATGTGTGATTACAGAGCAACAGAAACAAGTATGTATGTATGGGAACGACAGGAATCCACATGTGAAGGCCTTTTAAACATTTCATTTGTGTGTACAGTGTGTAATAAAAAGTCAATGTAATAGCATGTATTCCAAGATAGTAGTAATTCAAGAACTCCAACTTTTATTCATGTTGCTTCTCTGTTTCCGGCTAGACACACACTTAAATATAAACAATGATATGTAATAAAATAATGCTAGGAGCGCGGTCAGTGTACGCGTAGTCCTTCCACAGGTGAACTGCGGTACAAATGTTCTGATTGAAGTCCAGTTAATAATTACAACAATGTAAGGTTCATTGTGTTTGTGAGGCCATGTTATTACGAGAGAGAGAGAGAGAGAGAGAGAGAGAGAGAGAGAGAGAGAGAGAGAGAGAGAGAGAGAGAGAGAGAGAGAGAGAGAGAGAGAGAGAGAGAGAGAGAGAGAGAGAGAGAGAGAGAGAGAGAGAGAGAGAGAGAGAAAGAGAGAGATAAAGTAGAGGATGAGGTAAACTGACCCTCGCACACAAGACCCTGCGCCACCCACTATCCCGATGTTGTTAAAAAGTGGTAGTTCAGGAATCATTAACATGTTCATTATTGTTGTAGTTGGCACCGATCAGGTGCTGTTCTTCCTCTGTTGTTGCCGCGCCTCCAAAACGACATGGCGCCTCCGGGCAGGTAGGGGAAGGACCTGGGTGTAGGCGGAGGCATCTAAACATCCAAGACCAGGCTCAGACAAGGCTTTCCGGCCCGCCCTTCCTGGTCCCGGGCCAGCAGTGTATCCGTCGACAACCCAGTTTCCCCTCGTGTCTGGCGGGCAAGTTGGTTTCGGGTGTGGTCTAAATTCCCACAATGTTCTCTGTCTCTGTACGGGTTTGTGGGCGGTGGAGGTACTGTGAGCGTGGGACAGGTGCCTCGCCCGTTCTGTGCCAGCACGGGCTGAGGCGCTGACTGATTGGCACTGTCTGTTTGGCCTCGTGTATTGGAATGACCCGAAAGAAACGCTGACGCCAAGGGAAGAAAACAAGTAACACTACCTGCTGTCCTGTTTCTACTGCTGGACGCCTGAGTTTCCTCGCCCCGAGTCTGATGTACCGGTGTACTTTTGAAATAGTTTTTTCCAGAGTTGTACAGTAAGATGTAACTTTTTAATCTTTAGAACCAATATGACAATAAGGAATTATATGTGTTGGAACGACAATGAATTTTGTTTGGATATAAAAAAACAAAACGATAAATCTAATTCCAAAAGACTGATTTAGTTGCCTTACAGGATGACACAAAAAATGCATCATTCTGTTTCAAACATTTACGCACTTCAACTTCTTCAACCAGATGATAGTATTGCCACATTGTCTTTCCATGTCTAAAACACTTAATGTAAACAAAACAAACATAAGGTTCTGCCTCTTAGTTCCTGTTCGCCGATAGAGCCAATGGAAAACGAGTTTCCGTAAGAGTATAAGAAATACTAAAAAGCTAAATAAGAGTTTTTGCCTTGATTGGTTATCTTTGTAAGTATCCCACGGCCGAGAGGGAGAGTTTCTCGAGTCCGTCGGCGCCCTTCCGCCACCTCCTGTGCTACTCACATGGACACAGACAACCAAAACAAAATAAATAATTGAAAAAGAACAAGCAAAACACATTTGAGACAAACTTAAAATAAAAAAAACTTCACAAATCTACCTCTAAATTTTCAAGTTCAAGTCCTAGCCCACACGCAAGCCAGAACACGCCGCCAGTGTGCAGCGAGGCGGAAGGTGCGGGACGGACTGGGGAGGTTCCTGGGGCCAAGGGTGACTAAGTGTGCTTGTATATACGGCATTGACCTCGGCGGTCCGGCTCTGGGGAGGAGAGGGAGGGAGGGGGGCATGTGTGTGACCTCAGCCTTCACTACTATAACAGCACCCTCAGCACCACTCATCCATTCACAGCACCTGACCCTCACACCATTACCGCGGTGCATCCACTGCAACAACATTTATTACACCAAACTAATCAACAGACACCAACGTTACGACCCACTACCAACACAAACACCAAGTTTAATTCCGTACTATCTCATTAATCTGCATACACACATACACACCACACACACACACGCACATACACGCACACGCGCACATACACACACACACACACACACACACACACACACACACACACACACACACACACACACACACACACACACACACACACACACACACACACAAGATAGAGGTCCGCGTTATGCCCCCTTTCCTCCCTCTCCGCCCTACCGGCCTCCACATGGTGTGCTAGAGTACTCCTGTACCTGACTCTACGTTAAGCACCGACGCAGCTCCTGTGCTCTTTAACTCTTGACTCCTCTCGGTTTCTAAAGTGCCCATGAGTAACTCTTAGTCGCATTCGTTTCTGCAAATCAACTTCCCTCCGAAAAGTGACCTGGAAGATTCAATAGATTTGGACTCTTTCCTGTTAGCACACACCTTGTCACTGTTTCCTGCATCTCTCACTCACTTCCTCCGTTTGTTGAGAGCACTTGTAATTTAATATATTTTTGATGGACAAGAATACCCTTTAGGAAAGCCTACTCCGGAGCACGGGATTGGAGTCGTTGCGCGGTGAACTGGATTGTTATACCAATCTGATAGCTGGATAAGGGTTCCAACTGTGTACAGTACTTCTTTGGCACCTGGCGACCTGCTATGAGTGAGTGTCCCGTGTCCCATGAGTGTCCTTTACTTACAAATCCGGCACAAGATCGGGGTTAATGTTTTCAGATATTTAGTTTTATGAGTCCTCGACATTTGACTATAGACTTCTGCACACAGGAGAAAAAAAATATTTTGCCAATTAATTGATAGTTCAAATGCTTTCACTCAACGTAATAAAAATAAAGTATAAACTCTCATACTCCAAACCAGTTGATAAATATACATAAACAGTAACAAGAATCACACACTCATACCAGGTGGTCAGGATGCTTTTTAATTGTGTAGAAAGAAGAAAATACAACTTTTGCATCGATTCCTGATTC
>JAPQNM010000013.1:5133209-5148209 GCA_029783475.1 Metacarcinus magister | reverse complement strand
ATCGTTTGAAGCTTATATATAGGATTTACTTAAACTACATAACAGAACAGAGAAAAAAAAATAGATGCTTAAAGTGTGTGGGTGTGGGTGTGTGTGTGTGTGTGTGTGTGTGTGTGTGTGTGTGTGTGTGTGTGTGTGTGTGTGTGTGTGTGTGTGTGTGTGTGTGTGGTCAGATAGATAAGAGAACAATAACATAGCATTAGTTACCAGTCATCAGTCTCCCCTCCCTCACCCCCTTCTCCCCCCCACCCCCCACCACCACCTCCAGCAGTCATCACAGTAACCAAACGAGGCTACTCAATAACAATACCAAGTGAAACCAAACGATGCAGCGCGTCAATAAACAAGAGATGAAAATATGTTATGAATGTATGTATGTATGTATGTATGTATGTATGTATGTATGGAGTATTTATCACCGTTATATACTGTACAGCGTGAGTATGAAAATTAATGAGAGAGAGAGAGAGAGAGAGAGAGAGAGAGAGAGAGAGAGAGAGAGAGAGAGAGAGAGAGAGAGAGAGAGAGAGAGAGAGAGAGAGAGAGAGAGAATATATGTGTGTGTGCTAATGCAAGAGGAAGATGTTGAGCAAATACCATGGACGGCGCGACTGCTTTGAAGGGTGTGAGGCAGGAATCCTAGAATTGTGGTGCTTTACGTGGATGTGAGGCGACGAGCGGGGTTTTGGGGTGAAAGGACGAAGGTGGGAAGGACGGCATGTGGTGGCTGGGAGGGGTGGGTGGGGTGGGTGGGATGGAAAGGCCGGGAAGGCGCGGAGGAGACAAGTGTTCAGAGCAAGTGTGTGTGTGATATGGATACAGAGGGAGGAGGAGGAGGAGGAGGAAGAGGGAAAGGGAGAGAGCATGTATAAAGGGAGAGAGAGGATTTTGAGGGATGGTGCTGCAAGGGAGGGTAGGGTAGGGTAGGGTAAGACGGGGTAGGGTGGGTTGGGTGTCTGTCTGTGTGCTTGGTGAGGGTGGGTGATCTTGTTTCCCACCCGCCCACCCGCCCACCAGTAAGCCCACCCGCCGCGACCCTCCCTCTGGTATGTCTGTCAGCGGCAGACTTGGTACGTTCCTCTGTTGTTTGTTGACGCCCAGCCACGTCAGTCCTTCAAAGCATATTTAGCAACGCTTGCACTGCGGCTTTAGCCACCATCAATCACTGTATGTATGTGTGTAGGTGTGTATGAATGTATGTATGTGTGTGTGTATGTAAGAATGTATGTGTGTGTGTATGTATGTGTGTGTGTATGTATGTATGTATGCCAGGCACTGCAATACAATGAATGCGGTACAGCTACACGAGGCTTCTGCAATACACTGTAATACTAACTTCTGCAACACACTGTAATATAGACTTCTGCAATATACTGTATTACTAACTTTTGCAACACACTGTAATACTAACTTCTGCAACGCACTGTAATACTAACTTCTGCAACGCATTGTAATATAGACTTCTGCAATATATTGTAATACTAACTTCTGCAAAACACTGTAATACAATTTTGCTGCAATATTAACATTCTAAGCCTCTGCAATACACACTGTTTAACAAGGCTTCTGCAACACCCACACACACAAACACACACCCACACACACACACACACACACACACACACACACACACACACACACACACACACACACACACACACACACACACACACACACACACAGCTGCAATAAAGCCCATGCAAACCATCCTAAAGCATTAACTCCGGGCAAAACACACTACCATAACACCAGGCCGCTGCACCAGTCCACATTACGCCTCCACCACGCAAATCCAGCCACCTGCAACACCCTAATACAATGTACCTGCCACCACCGGTATCATACACACCAACATTTTGTATTATTTATTTATTTATTTTTTTCTAACACGTTGTATTACACGACATGGCTTCTGCTAAACGCACGGTAAAGTCACGCTCAATGAAAATAAGTAAGTTGGTGGTATACTCACAGACCACACTACGACAAAGCACATTGAAGTTCAGGCCCAGTTAACACCCACAAAAGAACAAGGAAGGAATAACTGATGAATCTACGAGTAAAACATTTCTACCACTTACCAGACTAATCTAAATATATGAGGCTTTCGTAATTATACTGGTAAAGAACTCTAACATTTTACCCCAAACTAAAAAGAGTGACACTTTTTCAAGCCTCCTTTGGTGCACGGTACAAATAAACTTTACGTAACATGACTCGTAAACGCGTCGAGGATAGAAGAAAGACCACATTTTCGGGGAGAGGAGTATGTATGGTGCCTTGGGCTGTGAGCAGTGGGAAGACAGCAGCCTAGTGGACAAGCCGAGCATGGTGAGGTCGCTCCGCTGATTACGGGTCACGCCGAGACGCCCTATCACCTCAGGCTAAAATTTATATCAACATTGCCGGCGAGACGGTGGTGAAGCGTGAGGCGGGGCAGGGGACGTAGGGCGGGGCATGGGACGTGGGGCGTGGCACTGACGTTGGGTTAGGACAGAGGAACCGGGGGCGGGGCAGAGAACTAAGGGCGGGACGTGGAGGGAGAGAACGTAAGGCGGGGCAGAGAACGTTGGTCAGAACAGAGAATATGGGGCGAGGCAGAGGACAAGGGGCGTGTTGGGGGGGAGGGGCAGCAGAGGCGGGGCGGGCAGAGGACGTGGGGCGCAGGCCAGAAAACGAGAACAAAGAGCACAAGCGAACAGAAAACGAGGCTGCGCCAGCGACCGAGGCGGCTAGCAAGCAAACGTCAAGGGAGTTCAGTGACCTTCTTCTGTGTGTGTGTGTGTGTGTGTGTGTGTGTGTGTGTGTGTGTGTGTGTGTGTGTGTGTGCGTGTGTGTGTGTGTGTGCGTGTGCGTGTGTGTGTGTGCGTGTGTGTGCGTGTGTGTGTGTGTGTGTGTGCGCGTGTGTGTGTGTGTGTGCGTGTGTGTGTGTGTGTGTTTGTCAATCAATATTTACCCTTTTACGGGATTACAAGTTATTAAACGCATTTTTTTTTACTCAATGAAGTGGTGAAATCATTCAAAAGTCCGATTTTCTTTCAAAATGGCCTGCAGCACAACATTTGCACACCGAGCATAACAATAACTATAGGACAATATTTACAAAGCAGTTACCTTCATTTGTCATTAATGAAGAGGTAATTGAATAGATGCTCGCCCGTTTAGTCGACCCACATAATGCTCTGCGCGGCACTTTCCACGCTGATTAATTCATCAGCTAATTAATCCAACAGGACATGAGAGTTTGTTATGGAGCAGATCGTACCTGCAGACTGTTACATGGGGGGGGTAGGGGGGGGTAGGGGTGAGGGGTGCTTGCAGGCAGGCGGGGGTCGAGGTTTAAAGGGACTCAACCGGAGGCTGCATGAAGGGCCTTCGATGGGTCGTGTTGTTGCTGTTATTGTTGATTTTGTTATTAATTTGATGGATGCACAAGTATATATATATATATGTATATATATATATATATATATGAGAGAGAGAGAGAGAGAGAGAGAGAGAGAGAGAGAGAGAGAGAGAGAGAGGAGAGAGAGAGAGAGAGAGACGAGAGAGAGAGAGAGAGAGAGAGAGAGAGAGAGAGAGAGAGAGAGAGAGAGAGAGAGAGAGAGAGAGAGAGAGAGAGAGAGAGAAAAAAAAACACATACATACACAAAAATATGTACATTTTTCATTCTATTTTATTCATGTTTTATGTTTTCTCGGCAATTTGTGGACTCTGTATGCTGAGTAACATGTTGCATGATAAAATAAAAAGAAAGAAACTACTAATAAGTGTTTAACCTCGTTACTTGAACGTGTTTATTATTTGACTGCTAAAAGGTTGAACATAAACTTACTCATGTACGTCCTCTCTTATATTATTAGTATTTTGGTGTGTGTGTGTGTGTGTGTGTGTGTGTGTGTGTGTGTGTGTGTGTGTGTGTGTGTGTGTGTGTGTGTGTGTGTGTGTGTGTGTGTGTGTGTGTGAAAATCCACCTGAAGAATATCCTAACAAAGTATAGCATTTGTTACATTCACAGGCATTATGGTGCTGGGAGCAGCATCGAGACGTCGGCCCTTGTTACCGGAGTTTGGCAGGACTGTCGGCGGTAATAATTTATACACGCCAAACACATCGCAAGTCGGAACACAAATAACTAATTCAAGACCGTAAGATACGTTTCCAGGTGTGACGTAATATATGTAGTCTGCATGTAATTCTTGCAGATCACATGTCAATGATTCTCTTTGTACCTATAGTCCTGCACATATGAATAGGTTTACAAATATAACATTTAAGGGTTATTCCTTCACGCCTTTCATTCATGTATCCTTCAATCGCTTTACTGTTACTGAAAAGATCATCGTCAATAAATCTGTAGGTGGAGATAAGCGGTGCAGACCCAGCGGCAGCGGGAGGAACAAAGGGCACGTGAGGCTCCTCGCCGCGCAGGGCTCCGGCGCCGCCCCAAGCTGGGAGGCGCTGCTAGGAAATGTCACCATCCATCCCAGCCTCTATATCTGACCTTCCAATGCAGTGCTGCTACTCCGAAGCTGTCACTAATTCACGTACACTCACACACACGTTCACACACACACACACACACGCACACACACACACACGCACACACACACACACACACACACACACACACACACACACACACACACACACACACATTCACACACATTCACACACGCACTTACACGCAAACACAGACACACGCGCGCACACACACAACCGCCCTACACACTCACTCACCCACTGACACACACACACACACACACATATATAACCCCGGCACTCCCACCACACATACAAGCATATACACACCCGCCCTCCCACACCCACAACTCACCCCACACACTCAACCCAAGCACCCACACAGACATACACACACATTTACACATACACTTGCACATACATACATACATATATAACCTCAGCCACCCCCCCTCCCCCCACATACACAAATATCGTTAACTCGTTAATATTACCAACAACTCGTTCGTTAACTCGTTAATCACACCGATTCGTTCACTCGTTAACACACCGACTCTTTCACTTGTTACTCACAACGACTCGTTAACCTCACCTACTCGTACACTCGTTACTCCTACAGCCTCGTCATCACGTTACTCGCACCGCCTCGTCCGCTTTGTTCTCTTAAAGTTTTGCTTTACATCACTCTTAAACCTGAAAGTTACTGCTATTATGTCAATACTGAAGAAAAATGTATAGAAATGCTTAAACATTTTTCTGTCATGAACTTGAAATGTAAAAGAAGGGTTGCACACACCCACACACACCCACACACGCACACACCCACACCCACACCCACACCCACACCCACACACACCCACCCACCCACACCCACCCACCCACACCCACACCCACACCCACACCCACACCCACACACACATAAGGAAGAAGGAAGAACAATAACACAAATCGTCACCCTTAACGTGGAACCTACTGATCCAGATGGAAGAATCAAACTACAAATATATTACAAGAACAGAAAAACCAGCAACCTCTTACTCCGAAACAACCCAACCCAGAAGAAAGAGATAACCTAGAAGTTCTATTTCGTTTATAGAATCACCTGCAAACGAGGAAACTGTGAAGTCCTCCCTTCCTCCTATATCGACATGGCAACGAAGCTGTCTCGACGCCATACTTGCCATTTAGCTACTGCAGCCCCTAAACATCATTTACAAGAGAAACAGAGCACCAACATCACATGAAAATTCTTAGAAGAGAATAAAAAAATTGTCGACAACTCCCAATTTTAGAAGCACTGTACAACAAAGATTTTAATCCCAAACTTAACGTACAAGCAGACGACTTACGAGCTCACGCGAGACAGTTATTGTGTACAACTACCAAACTGACCTGACAATACTTATCAATTAACATTATCATAACAAAACAAAATGGGTCTCTCTTCTTAAACTCTGTAACCTCTATTTTCCTGGCAGTAAATAAATGGGAGTAAGCCCAGGTCTTTTGACCTTGCAATCCCTACATGAGCGGAAGGCTGATAATCTTATCCTCCTGTATTTGTGAGTGATGTGTGTGCAAATGTGTGTTTGTTTGGTGCCTATTCAAAAGTCACCAGTAATGGTCTACACCACATCCTACGGGATAAACCAGGTGTTGTATATAAAAGAAAAAAAATCATATATATATATATATATATATATATATATATATATATATATATATATATATATACACAAATAAATATATATATATATATATATATATATATATAAATATAAATATATATATATATATATATAAATATAAATATATATATATATATACATATATATATATATATATATATATATATATATATATATATATATATATATATATATACACACACACACACACACACACATACAGTATACATATACCAGTACCGTAACGAGCAGCATTGGTCGCCACTGGTTCGTGTTGAATTGTTGGTGTTGGAAGGTGCACCACTAGTTGGCTACGCACGGAGAACGCGACTCACTTCTCAGAATCCCAGAGTAACTGAATAATAGAGAATGCAACGACCAAATCTGAGGCTGAGAAGCAGCTATTATTTGATCTTGACATATTTTTGAAGAGCTTGGAACCTTCAATCTTTAGAGAAAAAAAACCTAATTGCTACAGCAATTTGTGAATAAAGACTGGCCTAGTTGTATTAACAATAATGCAGGAGAATGTTAATGAAAACCTCGTGGATTTCTGGGTAAACAAGAAACACCATTACTGTAATTGAAAGCCAGAGGACAGTAGCTACTCAGGCCACGACATATTACGCCATGTTAGGGTGATTTCCTTACCACACTGGCGTGACAGCTAACATACCTCATCTAAATGTTCTCCTTCCTTGAAGTCATGTTCTTAGCGGTGTGTGAAAATTGATATACAAATAAATAACCATAAAATCAAAATCAAGTTCATGGAGGTAATCATTCATCAAAACGGAAGCTTTCATTAAAACCATAACATATTCCCAATAGTACGTGACTTGTACAGTATCCTGCACTAATGGATCCATGGCTCCCCCCTACCATACGCATGTGGATTTGAAAAAAAATTGATTCACTTATGAATAAAGTCCCTCCAAGGATAGCCTCAGGGTGTTGACCAGCCTACACCTGACTGCAAAGGTTAAGGGATTGTAGTGCGTCTCTACGTAAAGGAGCTGCTTGGGTCAGAATAGGTTAAGGAACGTTTAATTAAATAATTCATACGTAACACTGATGCTTTCAAATCCAGACATACTTGGATATGATACGTGGAATAAGAGCCTCAAAATTATTAATTATGTGCAGTTTTTCTTCTAGGTGCTATCATTACCCACATATGGTCCGTGAGGCATGGCACTCATACATCAAACAACATTTCAAGATGGTGGGTCTAATATTATTGAGCAACATATACTGAAGTGACAGTGCCGCTCAAAGGACTGTCACAAAGTTTGAAAAATAAGCTGCCATTTGAATCTAAACTATAACGGCTCCTTCAATCAAATCCCGAAGTCCATGAATTTGTGGTAGAAAGAGTTTAGTTTTTGTACGTGATACCTTAATGTCTTACCTGCCAAGACAGATCGTCAGTAATGACAATTCAATGAAGGTTTACCGGATACGTCCTTGTGACACAACAGTAGGGAGTAGTAAGCCTCACCTCATAACTGGTGAGCAATTATGTACTTTCGTCATACTAATTAAAATGTAGTTGACACTGAACAGTTCGATGGAGTGTGGCTTGGTCAAATTAGGGAAATTATAAGTGACTATGTGAATGTCCTAATATTGAAAAAATGAACGACTGCATTGCTTCCACAGTCACCACAGAAGTCCCAGCGGCAGATCTATCCATCCACCATTCAAGATCTAACAACATTTATATCATATGCGTATTCTTGTCGAAAGTGAAGAATCATCAGTCAACACTTTCAATACACGGGGTAATTCAACGTAAACTATACAAAAACAGTACTTTTTTTTACAACTGCATGCAATTGAACGTCACTGTCAAAACAACTGCACGTAAGTATACTGTTTCTGTTACATGTACAAGACAACACACTATTATACCGTTTCACTGTAATGAATAAGTAACAAAGGAATGCTAAACACCGCCGCATCAAAGGGAAAACATGTAGTTAGCCAGTTTAGAAGAACAATAACCATGGGCACAGAAAAGACAGCAGGTAAAACAAGGGCGAGTTATTAAGGCAGTTAGCAAAATGAAAGGAACTGATGAAACGAATGGCCTCCTCTTTTTAACACCAATAAGCAAGCTCATTTCTTACCCCCCCCCACCCTCCACACACACACACACACACACAAAAACCGACACAACTCAACATTAGGACAGGGAAGGCTCCTGTTTAGAACCAACATCAAACTTGACATCTCGATAACAGGACCTTAACTGAAGTTATGCAATCAAGATATAAAAAATCCACTATTTTGCATTATTTCTATGGTACTTGAATAGTTCTTGTTGGGAGATAGTCTGCCAAACGACACTGGATCAAACACAGTGTGATGAGTTACACTGGAGTGATGATATTTCATGAATACGAGAAAGGGTGATAAGAATACAAGTAGAGAGGTGTGGCCTAGTGGCTAGCGTGAAGGTTATACCAGCTCAGAGTCCTGAGTTGAATCCTCTGACGGGCTGGCCACTTTTCTATGGAATAACCGCAGAGTAGTCAAAGATCACCCACATGCTGTCATAACACTATCCTCGACGGGACTGCAGTTATATGCATCAAGGAGCTTCCGCAGGCAGCATGAGCCTCGCAACAAAAAAACGAGGCGTCACTATAAAAAAATAACCTGCCCTACTAACGGGCGGAAGGCGACCATCTAATGCCTCCATCAAGCCTACCGGCGCCACAGGTGCAAGAAAAAACACATAAAAAAAGAACACCTATGAAAAAAATGATGATAACGACTAGGGCAACTGACTGGCAAGGCATGATACTTAAAAGTGAAGTTCCAAAAAAGATAAATTACGAAGCGGGATAATAAATAAATACACAAATAAATTAGTCGATTAATCTAGACCACCAAAATATTAAAGTCATTCATGCAACTCACACTGACCATTATTTCAATTAATGGAATCATACATGAAAAGTCTTCGATGATAAAAGATAATTTAGAAAACCTCAGAATGGAAGGAAAGTAAAGAACGATCACCCGTCCTTAGAATGGTGTACGTTTGCAAGGATGGATCAGTCAGCCAGATAACTGTCTTAAATAATTAAAGGAAGGTCTCTATCAGAACTATATAACTTTCAGTGTTCAAAATAAAAGAACACATAAAACAGTACTAGATAATAAACATTAACAATAATTGATTTGTGGTAAAAGTGTATGATTGAGTTAAAATGATTGGGGAGGAGTTTAACATTAAATCATTTAAGGGTAAATTTCGTTGATAAGATTATGAACAAAGAATCAGCTTTGAAACAAATTCCATTTGTGATAAAGGTCAGAGACGTGAACAAAAGCTGAAGAAGTTTGTTGGTTAAATGTCATATCTCGATTATGGAGTTTGACATTTTATTTTTATAGTTATTTTTTTTCCTTGGTTTCAGGACGAAATAAAGAGAGAATGAGATGCCTGGGAAAGGAGATTACTGTGACCTCTCCTACCTTGCCTTCAATTGACACATCAGGTCACTAATTAAGGTATCACACTGGGCAAATTAGCAAATTAGCTCGACACGTTGACCTCATTCTAATGATTGTTGAACAGTCTCCTCAATACTCGAAGAAAATTGGCTAGCTGGAGGATTAAGGTCACATTTGGTTGACAAAGGGCGAGATTACAAACTATTTTGCACGCCGTAACTTGAGGCAGTAATTATTTACAACGATAGTAATAAAATATAGCCAGAGTTTCTTGGATATATCAAAATTTCTCAATTATTTTGTACTTCACCAATCAACAACTACAACCGTTCACCTGCACAGCGGACACCACGACAGACTGGATGCCAAACAGATTTATAGAAATTGAGATAAATTAATAGATAATATTCTGTGTGATAAACAACGCGTAGTGATTAATTGCATACATGTTACTTACAGCATGAAACCAACGAGTAATACCAGAGGAGTTTACTATAAGTTACGCTATACTAGGCTAAACTTAACACTCCTTACTTCATAGAGGTGGGCAGTGGGTAGCCTAGCATAATTTTGTTCTTCTTTTTCTTTCTTTCAGCGCTGTAAATACAGTTTAAAATTTATATCCTGAAAAAAAAAAAAAAATTAAATTCCTGTCACGATAAAAAAAATGACTCAAATAGTACTAGAAAAAAATTAACTGGCACAAATTTCACCACTAATACAAATAGGATAAAACCACTAATGGTGATATAATACTGGAAATTCTGGATATTAGGTCCGTGTCACGTACAAACACGAGACTCGCATATCATGTAGAAGACTCGGTAATCAATCGTGCCGTAAACGTAAAAAAAATGAAGTGCCCGCTTCTAGTGTGGCCATAATAGCACTTAAATGTGGCGAAATTCAACTGTTTCTAAGTCCAGAAATACTATAATACTAAACATAACCATCAGATTAAAAAAAAATAAAAAATAAAAAAAAATACGGTGGGTAGTTTGTTTTATAAAGCTTAGAAAACCATTCAACACCACTGGCATTACAACAATTGAAATGGACACGTGTTGCAGCAAGCGAGATGAAACACAATCTTTCTCTGTTGCCTATTTTGAAACGAGGCACAACATTTTCACCGTGGCTCTAGTGAAGGAAGATGGATGGAGGGCAATACTCAAACATTCTCCCATGGTTGATTAAAAAGGTAATTAAATAATACCCTCGAGCTAGGTAACAACATAAAGTTCTGCTCGAGTTAACGAGTCCAAAGCCTCTCCGTTAGCTAGGATCGAACTCGCAACCTTTAGTTCACGAGGAATAACGAACAATAATCAAGCAGCTCGCCAACCTGAGGGCCTAAGTAACAACTGACTGGACGCATGTGCTGATGAAACCATGATGATAATAACAATAATAATGATGATGATAATAATGATAACAATAATAATAACAATAATGATAGGCTTTCTAATAATTTCCTACCAATTATTTCAGCACACGTATTACCTCACCTTTAAATCACCTCACCTTAGGCAACAGTAGCTACACTTTTATCATAGTGACCCCAAAAATCATACATAAACGTGAATAGTGAGGGTGCCCACTATCACTTACCATGACGCAGGGCTGGTGGTGATGGCGGCGATGAAGGAGGAGGAGGAGGAGGAGCAGGAACACATGAGGGAAGGCAATCACACAATATCTTATTAATCTTTACCTTCCTTATGCAATGTTTCATTTCTACGACACACTAAGACACTCCCAAGTTATTACCACTACGTTACACTTCATAGTTACGCTTCGTTACGTAGAGGTATATATAAAAAAAAAAAAGTCGAGTTCGCGCCGCATACACCCACTAGAACAGCCGCGGACACATTGCCTCCCTGCCTGCCTGCTGCCTACACGGATGAAGAAGAAATCCACAAATTGATAATATTATAACATACTACATCTTCTGCTTGCTGTCCTAAACACTATATAAAAAAAGATACAACATAATTTATATCTATGGTAGTCCGAAACTAATATTATCCTCATGAAACTTAATAAAACTAGGCTATCCTACGTATAGAAGTCCATACGTTGCCACATTTTTGTTCGTAATGGTTAAGCTACACACTTGTAAGCTATAGAATAATGTAAATTATTTTTTTATTAATGCATATATGTGAATTGTTTGATAAGTGATCTGTTTATACAAATACATCGGCACTGTATCGAGACGCACTACTCAGAGCGGAAGAAAAAGTAGTGACACCAACTCACGTAATATTTCTTTATTAGTAATTCCATCACTCTCTACTTCATCCTTCATCTTAAAGCAATATTTTTTTAATCTATTTCATTATTATTTTTCATCATACACCATGGTTCATTGCTTTAAGTAATTGCACCATTCTAGAACCATCGCACATTGAGCAGGAGTGCCACGTTTGACTCCTTACATTGAAAACTATACTATTACATCACGAATAGTCATCACTCAGTATGAAATATATCAACCAACAGTTTATTAAGTAATTTTTACAGTCCTATAGTGTATTGTGTAGCTTACAAGTGTGCAGCTTAACCATTACGAACACAAATGTGGCAGCGTATGGACTTTTATACGTAGGATAGCCTAGTTTTATTATTTAGCAATGTAGTATAGAGGTAAATATTCATTACATACTACCATACATGAAAATAATGTATTATTTATTTTTGTCAAACAAAGATATAACATACTTTGCATGTATGGTAGTATGAAATTAATAGTTTGCTCTTAATTACTTACATTGAAAATTAATAAAACTAGGCTATCCTACGTATAAAAGTCCATACGCTGCCACATTTGTGTTCGTAATGGTTAAGCTGCACACTAATAAGCTACATAATACACTATAGAACTGTAAAAATGACTTAGTAAACTGTTGGTTAATATATTTCATACTGAGTGATGAATATTCGTGATGTAATAGTATAGTTTTCAATGTAAGGAGTCAAACGTGGCACTCCTGCTCAATGTGCGATGGTTCTGGAATGGTGCAATTACTTAAAGCAATGAACCATGGTGTATGATGAAAAATAATCATGATATAGATTTTTAAACATGATTGCTTTAAGATGAAGGATGAAGTAGATAGTGATGGAATTACTAATAAAGAAATATTACGTGAGTTGGTGTCACTACTTTTTCTTCCGCTCTGAGTAATGCGTCTCGATACAGTGCCAATATATTTGTATACACAGATCACTTATCAAACAATTCACAAATATGCACTGATAAAAAAACAATTTACATTATTCTTATCAATATCTTTACCAAACATAGCAATAGACGTCAATTTAAATCATACATCGTACATAGCCTAGCATTCCCTTACTTATAAAATATTTATCTTCTCAAGAAATACAATCAACACGTATATTATACATTTTTTCTTACTTTATTTTTTACGAAATCTTTATTTTTATCAACATATTTACCAAACATAGCATAACAGGTCAATTTAAGTTACATATATAAAACAACATCGTACACAGCCTAGCATTACCCTCCTTATATACGTATCTAAACTATTTCTCACGTCAAGAAATACAGGCAACACATAGACTATCACTTATTTTTCTTTTTATTTACTTTTTTCTACATCAAGTTAAACAGTACATAACAGAGAATCACAATAATATAATATACCATGATGTAATATAACCTAACCAATGTATTGTTCCGCCTGGGTCTGTCTGTAACTAGAGGATCACTTACGAGTAGCAGCGGCGGGAGACTGGTGTATATTTTGCACCTTCCTTAATTACTGTGTTCCTTAATTAGTGTACCTTAATTACTGCGTTACTTAATCATCAGTGTGGAATAGCAGCGGTACGTCTCAAGGCAAACCCGCGATCCTCGTTTGCAAGGTAAATAGGCTTGTTATCATTGTTTGCTGTTATTGTTGAGTAAGTAGTTATCATTGTTACGGTGTTGTTACTGGATTAATTGTCTCCATGCATTGAAGGTGTTATGCTACATGCTATTGGTGTGTGGGAGGGAAGTGTGGTGTGTGGGAGGGGAGAGTGTGGTGTGTGGGAGGGGGTAGTGTGGTGTGTGGGAGGGAGGGGGTAGTGTGGTGTGTGGGAGGGAGGGGGTAGTGTGGTGTGCTTAAGGGGGATAATTTCATCCCTTGCTGTATTGATATCTTGCTTCATTATCTAAACAGCTGCTCAAATGTTTCTTGGTTACATAAAATTACATAGAAAAACAGACCACGCAGGGTTCAAACTAGGTGGTTTGTCCGTAACCTAGAGTAAATGTTATCTAATGCAAACATGATCACAAGTAAAGGAAGTCAGTAGCAACATAGTCGAATAGCCAACAACAGCAGACTGGGTCATATACGTAGATACAATGACTTAATCCCTTATAAAGAGCAATACCCTTCAACCCAGACATAATGCCAGCACGTACAACACTGAAGGTTACACGGCAGGACGCATGCATCGCGAGGGTGAAGGGAAAACTAATGAAACACTGCAATCTCTTCAGGTTATCTTGACTATTTTCTAGCAAACATTTCTCTATGTCGGCGCGGTTCACCTTACCCAAAGCCCAGTCTTGGCACCTGAGCTTCACACGACCAGTTGCTGAGGGACAAAATGTAGCCAGCTGTCAGGATGGGAAGCGTTATTGGCCTAAGCTAGCATTCAGAGTGCCTTATACCCTCCTGCGGCGGCTGCGGTGCCCTGCAAGGCTGCCTTATTGTTTTTATTGCCTTCATGTACCGGGCTCAGCGGCAGCCATATTGAAACCATCTGTTATTATTTTTTCTTCTGGCAAAAGACATACGAGACAATGGCATCACTGCTGTCCTTGACTTTTTCAGATTAACATACAAAACTGAGCCCGGAATGTGTAATAAAATGGAAAGTAAAACAACAACAAAAAATCTTGTATCGGTTTTATATTGGCATTCTTATACGAGTAAAAAAATAAAAGAACAACTTGAATATCGTGTTCGTCTCGGTATTAGGGCGGCGAGGGCCATGTGTCTCCCCTCCCGGCAGTGCAGGCTGGCGCGCGGCAGCTGAATATAATTCACTTTGGGTTCGGGTGACACAGGCGAGACATCTAGTATTGGGTGACACCAGCGCGGAGAGACTACGAGTGTTGTATCACAGATGTATCACCGAGATGCTGGTGTTGCAGTGAATAATGATTTTTCAATGTAAATATAAAAGGGAAATTGTAAATCTACGTGGATAATAATTTATATACTTCATGCTACAATGCTGTAAAATGTCTTCCCCGTCCTTTTATGCGCGTTAAGCCTCGTTTGATAGCTGTGCTTGGCAGTACTGGGCCGCAGGGCACACCTGTGAGTC
>JAPQNM010000013.1:5115709-5120709 GCA_029783475.1 Metacarcinus magister | reverse complement strand
AGACAACCCCAAATTGTCTCCGCTGGGGTCGAACTTGAAACTCTTTGCTTGTGAACCCAGTGCATTAACCCCAAAACCTCGTATGGGTTCATGAAAGGTTGGGCAGCCATAGGACTATAAACAAATAACTGATGTAGTGAACTAATTTTGAATAGAACGATAACATTTACAGATATAGAAATATGAGATCCATTTGAATCTAACAAAAGGTTTATAAAGGCTTTGATAGGCGCGGGGAGAGTGACATTTACAAGTTGTGTATTAGTTTTACAATGGATGGGATGGGGTTACTTTTGTACTGCATGTATGGACTTGTATTGGCTCGGAACGGCGGTGATGAATCATTACAATACGTGAAGGAAGAACACTCTAGGGCGGGAAGTGATGATGATGATTATTCTTGAAATTTACGAAAAAGGTGATAGTTGTGGTGTGTCCAGAACTTCTCGTAAGACGTATAGTGGGGTAATAACGCCTCTAACGCCTCTCTTTTGCACTTCCTCTAGCTTGCCTTTTTGAACTGTCATCCAGGCAGGAGACCAGGCAGGGGAGGCGTAGATAGATTTGGGTAGGATGCCAGGGGTGTGCGAGTATTAGTATACTGGCCTCAGCTCGGGTGCGGTGAGGTAGTGATTTGAAACCATGTAGGAGGGAGACGATGGGTGGATGCGGCAGTAATGGCGTGAATGTGGCTGTTCCAAGTCATGTTGCTGCCTGTGGTGACACCAAGCAGCTTAGTCACCTTGACGACCATACGAAGGTGTGTAGGTGTATGGATGACGACACAAGGCGAGATGCCGCATCACTACCGTCCTGCTGTGTTAGACATTGATGTCCTTGTCGCCTGCTGACTCCTGAGGATGGTTACTAAAGTGAATGGCACTGCTGATGAGAGGGATAGGCATCGCTCTCTTAAATGGGAGAGCAAATCACCTTTCAGTGCCCACTCAAAAATAAAAGTGGTCTGCTCCTCTCTTCGATCGCTTTCCTCAAAATTGAGTGCTTCTCATTTCTGGTTTATCTTCGTTTAAAAAACAAACAAAAACGTATTCTTCTGAAATCTTACATTACAAAAAGCTTGAAATATAAACCTATTGCCATTAAACATAAACTATAATCAATTATCCATTGCTTACGAGTTGCTCGCTAAGGTTCGTAAAATGAGGAGCCCTACGTCTGCTGCAGTCTGGCTTAGGGGAAGTCACTCAATGGATACACATGAACAAACTGAAGCTCAATATTACTAAGACTGAACTTTTGTTTATGGGAAGTGGTGCTCAGCGTGGTCGTCTTGCTCGCCAGGAGTTGCGACCAGTTCAATACGTAACCTCGGATTTCAGTTAAACAGTGAGCTCACGATTAGTAATCATATTGCTGCCATGAAGAAGGAAATAAATTTTGAATTGCATAATGTTTACAAGATTCGTGGTTGTTTAAGTGAGTTTGCGGCCAAGGCTATTGTTCAAGGTGTGGTAATATCAAGACTAGACTACTGGAATAGCCTGTTTTATGGGGCTTCTAGCAAAGATCTTAATTGTCTGCAGAAGTTGCAGAACTCGGCAGCCAGTTTCGTGTCTGGTGCGGCCCGTCGTGACCACATCACTCCTGTTTTGGAGAGACTTCATTGGCTCCCTTTGAGGCAACGTGTGGAGTAAATTTTTTTTTACTTTTTACTTCAGTCTTTTTACTTTTAATAGTTTTACTTTTTACCTTTCATGTCTTTAGTTTTTATATTGAAGTTTTGTTTATCATTTCTCTACTTTATTTTACTTCTATGGCATTTTTGTTCTTTTAGGTCATTGTTTTTAGTATGTAATGTTTTAGTTTATGATTTCCTTTTATGTTTTTAATATTTTGTGCTTCTATATATTTTCGACTGAGTGCTTTGAGAATTTCATAATTGAAATTGTAAAGCGCTTCAAAAAGTTAACATTAACATTATTTGCTTCGAAGCTTCCCCCGGGATGGTATATGAGGCAGAGGAAAGATTGGACTATTGTGTTTTGCTTTTGCCTGTCATCTCACTTACCTTACTAGTGCCTGATTTTTGGTTTATTTTTTAGTTGCTGCAGCTTAGACAGGTCGTAGTGTTTCTTGGCCTCCCTTGTGTCACATGCCCTTGCTGTGTAGTTATACAGTTAGCAGAGGACCTGATCCTACTGCTGCTGGAGTGTTTTGATGCCGTGTCAACCGTTCTGTTTAGCATTAGATGCGCAGAGCCACACCGTCTTAAACCGGAAAAAACAAATAAGATAAGACTTCATCATTGTGTACTTTTAATTACAAACGTTTTACTATTTGAAAGACTCGGCATCGATGGCTGTTGCCGAGGGAAATAAGGAATGTCAGCGGGAAGAAAGGGTTAGTCATGTCAGAAGCAGCGTGTTCTTAACTTGGTTGTTCTTATATCATTGTATTTTTACAAACCTACGTCAAACTCATGATATACTATCTTCTAATATTATAATAATTTACCATACGCCTCCTTGAATTTATGTGTCCTTCTCACACACACAATTTCCTCTGGTAATTGTGTGTTCGAGAAACATACATAAATTTTAAGAAATAGAACCTGCCAAAAAAAGTGTGTGTGTGTGTGTGTGTGTGTGTGTGTGTGTGTGTGTGTGTGTGTGTGTGCGTGCGTGCGTGTGTGCGTGTGCGTGTGTGTGTGTGTGTGTGTGTGTGCGTGTGCGTGTGCGTGTGCGTACGTGTGTGCATGTGTGCGTGTGTGCGCGCGCCCTGAATAAAAGAGAACAAAGATAGTTTACTTCACATGACAAGTTGTGGTACACAGGAGAGGTAAAAAATAAATAAAAAGAACAATAGCAGTGTCCGCTTGTCTCTTCAGCGGGTGCGTGAAATAACGTTAAATATTTCCTCGACTTTATTATCTGTATGTATCCAGTAATCCTTAAAAAAAATGGACAAAGTGAGCATTACACACTCATTTCATAATTGTAACTCATAACCAGTGTCAGGACTGTTACTTCCCCGACAAATGTACAACTAAACAGTGCTTCATCTGGCACTTTATAATCCGTAATTTTAATATACAACATTCTTTTTCCATCCATGTGTAGTAGCTTAACATGAGAAAAGGTAAAGCACAGTACGTATTCAAAAGTTCAAAACAGAATACAGTTATTTTTCCACATTGTACATTCTTACATCTCCGGGTTATTAACAATCTTTTCATGTTGTGAAGCTCGTGGGTGTTGCTTTTATCTACAGGATGAAACTCATTGTCTGACACGATGGTATGCATTATCATATATACATTTTATATTAAAATAAGTATGCTATTACCTTGTTGTATAAGTAATTAACATGAATTTGTACTTATGTCTTTATTTCATATTCTATTTAATGCATGCTTTATATCTGTATAAGTTTCTATCCATCGGCCTACCTGTCTGTCTCTGTTTATCTATCTATCTTTATTTATTTAGTTACTATATCTATTTATCAATCAATCAATCAATCTATCTATCTATCTATATCGATATATCAATCTACCTATCTACCTACCTGTTTGTCTGTATGTCTGTATTTCGCAGTTCTATATCAGAAACAAACTTGGCTCTAAACAGAATTTCATAATCTTCCTCCCTGATTCTGTGATCCATGTGTCTAGAATGTTCTTTAATTCATGAAAACTTAGCTTGGTGTGTGATATTCCTGTTCTATTAGAGAAATACTTGTACTCAAATATAATGATTTTTTTTGTTCCTAAATGTAGAACCAATGAACCTGACTTGGCTCTCAGGACATCATAAGTAATAGATAATATTTGAGCATAAATGGTCAGAAAGTCTATCCATATATTAAAAGGATGAACCCATTGTGAAATTGTTGAGGAAATTTATCTAAAACACGTTTATAAATTATATTATGTAACTTGTTTCTAACTTAATAACTCTGTCCTTGAAAGATAGGTTAGGTTAGGTTAGGTTAGGTTAGGTTTGGTAATGTTATGTTATGTGTGGACCATTTTCTGAACAAGATCTTAACCAAACGATATCATCATCATCACCTCATCATCATCATCATCATCATCATCATCATCATCATCATCATCATCATCATCATCATCATCATCATCATCACATCATCATCATCATCATCATCATCATCATCATCATCATCATCACCACCATCATCATCATCATCATCATCATCATCATCATCATCATCATCATCATCATCATCATCATCATCATCATCATCATCATCATCATCATCATCATCATCATCATCATCATCATCATCATCACAATTTCAAAACGCCGTATTGTTTGTTAGGTTGACAGTCATTAGTCAATTATCAGGAACAACCATGTCAACAGAACGTATGCCAGTAATACTTTTATTCCAGTGCAAACATTCCTACCAATAATTCCATATCCGTACTGCAGTGTTGTCTTTACGTCGAGGCTTATCCCACTGTTGCTGAAACTATTTATTGTGAACACGTAGAGGGGATTAAAATACATAGATAATAATTCAATTTGTTAAAGCAATTTATCAACGTAGCGTTAACCTTTTTTTTGTTCGGCTTTATCCCATTCGTGATCCATAGCTATTGTTTCCTTCCCTACTCTACTTTTCCTATGAATTCCCTTTTGTTCTCAGCTCCTATTCTTCCGTTTTCTCCTCTCCTTTTCCTTCCATACCTTCCATTCCTCTCCTTCCTTTCTCATCCCTCTCCTTTCCTTCTCTTATCTTTCCTTTCCATTCTCTTCTCTTCTCTATACTCCTCTTTCTTTCCTTTCTCTTCCCTTCCCTTAACCTTTCATTACCCTATTCTCTATTAATTTCCATTCCCTGTCCTTCTCTTCCCTTTCCCTTCCCTTCCCTATCGTTTCATTCCCCTCCTCTCCTTTTCCTCTCCTTTCCTTTCCTTCTCGTGTTTCCTTCATTATCCCTTCCTTCAGTTTCCATACCTTGTTTTATTATGCTTTCTTTTCATTTTCATCCCTCTGAATGCCTTCCTATTTCTT
>JAPQNM010000013.1:5093209-5113209 GCA_029783475.1 Metacarcinus magister | reverse complement strand
TTTTGTTTGCCACAGATGAGACTGTCACCATGGAAAACAATTTAGTGTCACGAACACACTGAAAAGCGCTGACACCATTCTTGTGCCACGGATGGTAATCTGGAGCTACGGTGGAAACACTAATGTACTGGTGCCACTGGAGATATTCTGACGCTACATATATATTAAGTGTCACAAAGACAATGTGGCGCCGCGGGAGATATTCAGGCACCACATACGACACACTGCTGCCGCGAACGAGCTGCTGGCACGGACGTCACTCCTGTGCAATGACCGATACTTTACCGTCATGATCCATAATCAGGGCTCACGGTGCTCACCCACCCCAGGCATGGTACTGTTGTCCAATGGATTCTATTTTTGCTCCAAGAACGGTACTCTAGATGTACTTGCGGCACTCTGGCGTCACGGAAGGCACTCTGGCGTCACTGGCAGTGTTCTGTAGATACAAACTATGGTTAACGTGGTAAATTATATTTCGGAGTTGTGAATTATTTTGATTGTACTATAGAGCCAAGAACGTACACTCACGCCGTGGACAACACTGATGCCACGGATGGTACTCTAAAGCTACATATTAAACTGTAACATCAGATGTAACGTTTAGGTGCCACAGACAGTATTTTGCAGCTACGGATGACTCATTTAAGCACCACAGACTGTATACTAGTGCTATAGACAGCCTTATAACGCCACACACATTTTTTGAGGTTACAGACCACAATTCTGTAGCCATAGACCATAGAACCATAGAACTTTGGCACCACTAACGATACATTTGAGGTTACGACCGACACAAATACCACTCAACATATTAGAGTTGTAGGTACAGACGACACTGTAGGGCTACACACAACACCCCGGCGTCTTTTACTTTACTGCTGAGTTCTGGACAACACACTGGCGCCATTTACAATATTATATAACTATTTACAACACACTGGCGCAATCTATGATATTATGGAGTTATAGAAGACATTAGCGCTATTTACGATGCTGTGGCGCTAAGGACATTTGTGATACTGTGGAGCCACATTAAATAGTTTAGCTTCATGAAATACACATTGTCGCCACACACACTATCCAGTACTTAATTAAGGCTGACACTGGTGCAGTATTCTGTAACTAAAGACCAGACAGGCGGTGGCGATGTGGTCGACAGTCTGACGCCACACACGACCTAGTTACACGACGCAGGACACTCGCGCCACCAAGGGAACCAAAGCCATGGATCATTGTAGTAGAGGATAGTGTCACGATGGGCGATATTCTGGCACTATAAACGGCACACTGCGAACCATCATCCACCGTCACCGATGATACTGTGGTGCTACGAAGGACTCTAGCGACAGATGCGCCGCGGATAATACTAGCGTCACGTAGGTCATATTGAAGCAAAAGTCAAGTTATTGGCGCCAAAAAAAATCGACCTTGGTGTGCCACGGACGATATACATTTCAACGAGTAATCTTAGAAGCAAAATATTTACGAGTAACAACAACAACAACAGCAACAGCAAGAAAACAATGACCTTATAAAAAGAAGGGAATACAACTCTTAAGGATCAGTATCAGCATCAGCAGTCCCAGCCTCACTAAGATGGAGAGGCAGGGAGTCGCGGCTCAATATAATAATGTGTCTTGGTTATTAGCGGGGTGACGCTGATTTATCAAAGGTAATAAAGTGGCTTCCGCATATCTAACTACTTCGACGGGGAGGCCTTGGAGGGGGAGGGAAGGGAGACGGGGCGCGGGGAGCAAATTGCGGAAGCCAAGGGAGAAAGGAATAAAGCAGTTGATATAAAAGTGAGTATAAAAGAGGGAGGAAAAGGAAAGATTGGGGGCTAGAGGAAAGAGGAGGAGGAGGAGGAGGAGGAGGAAGGAATTATTATGCATCAGGCCTAAGAAGAAGCGGAAAACATTAAAAAGACACTGAAGAACGTGGAACAAAAAATATCTATAAAGAGAAAAAAAAAATTCAGATGAAGAACTAATTAATTTGTTTAAGAAAAATAGTACAAAACCCAAAGTCTATTTCTAGGTTTGCAAGGGAAGTATAAGGAGCTGCAAAGAATAACCACATCATTCATTATCATTTTAATACTTACTCATAGCTACTGTACACGTCTGAGAGTGATTTTTTGTTGTTATCTGCATATTTTTCCCTATATAAAAAAGTAAGGTGACCCGATGTATCCTATTTTCGAGGTAGTCGCTTTTTTTCAGTAAGAGTTCCGTATTTCAATGATGTCCCGATAATGTACCGCATTTCGAAAATTTGTCCGGAAATGTCCCTATTCATTATCGTTAAAATTGAGAAAAGAGAGAGAGAGAGAGAGAGAGAGAGAGAGAGAGAGAGAGAGAGAGAGAGAGAGAGAGAGAGAGAGAGAGAGAGAGAGAGAGAGAGAGAGAGAGAGAGAGAGAGAGAGAGAGAGAGAGAGAGAGAGAGAGAGAGAGAGAGAGAGAATGGCTGTAAAAGTAATGATTAACAACCTATATAGTTCTGGCAACTGGTTTATAAATCATTGCTTTGTGATGGATTTTTACAGTGTCTCTTTATTATCAATCATTCCTATACGCATTAGTATGCATTTATTAATTAATTCATTTCACAGGTTTGGCTATTTATTAATTCATACTTATTTTGTGTATTTGTTTTGTTTGTTTATTGTTGTTATTGTCATTATTATTATTATTCATCTGTTTGTTTGTTTGTTTATAAGTATTCGTCGATTACATGTGTTGTCGATTTTATTGTCTGACCTTTAGTGCTTTTGGTATGTTCCATTTTAGGTTCAAGAAATATGGCGACTTTAATAATAGAGGAATTTAATACTTTCAAATTCCAAAGCTGAAGTTTGCTAATCCTATTGCAACTTTTCCAACATTTAAAACATTCGTGATTCTTGTATATGGAGCTGTATCCTAACAACAATTTGCAAGGTATTATTTAATAGATTGTTCAGTGCTGAGTGATTTGCGTTATTGTTTCGTTTTGTATCAATATGTATGCTATAAATTTTTCACTCACTCATCATTGGTGTGACGGAAATTTATAACAAGAGCATCATTCCCATGCTGATCCTGTGTTTGATGCATTCTGCTGGCACCGCTTGATACTCTAATGCTTAATTTACTTGGACTAATGACTTTACGGTCTTGGTCTCTGCTTTATAGTGGATTTTCTGTATTATGAGCAAATTATTTCATGTCATTGTGTTTTTTAAAAGTTATTTTCACTGCCAGTTTTCTTTTGATGTCAGGAATTATTGTTGTGATCGTGGAAAAACGTTTGTATGAGGTTAGTTTTACGCGTAAATGATCACCAGTAATCATCAGAGCAGGTGAGACCCAAGGTGAGGCAAACCATGATGACACTCTTGACTGTAATAGTTAGTCACGACTCCAGCCTGTTGCCAGTAACCTAAAGTGGCCCAACATATTAAAACTTCAATTAAACCATATAAGTACCAGAATCATTGGTTCAGATAACCTATACATGTTTAGAAAAAAAATGCATTCGAAGGATTCCTCGTATTGGGATTGGAAAGCTCAGTCGAATCTATAGTTTTGTTTGTCCCCTGCCTGCGCACTGCTACCCACACAGTTTTGAGGATTAACAGCTTCACTATAGGATTCCAGACAAGCCCACGCACTGCCCACACGCACGAGGGGAGACTTGCTGCCCTCGTCAGCACAAGACTTCATCGAGGGAATATTTAGATAAGTAACATTCACCTTCCCTCTTCTCGCTTAACAATGCCAACATTATTCTGTTTTCATAATAGTGCTTCACCTGTGCTCGTTTTCATCGTTTGGCCTGAATAGAAACTGTACTTTCCTCAACCTTCTATGAAAATACCGTCCTTTCCTCCATTTGCTTTCACTGAAATTCCCCTTCATTCCACCTTGGTTATTTTCTGCCCAAAACCCTCTCTCCTCATCCTGGTTGTGCTAAAATTTTCCTTTCTTCCAGCAGCCTTTGACGAAACTTCTTTTTTCTTCTCCTCTCCCATCTCTCTTCCTCTGCCAGCCTGTGTCCAAAACTCTTACGTTCTTCTCCAATTTCCAGCAAAATTCACATCATTTTCTTTCAATGTTCTCTAAAGTTACATTTATTCTCGCCTCCTTTCCTCCTCTTCGCCTCCTCTCCTCCTCCTCTCCGCCTCCTCTCCTCCTTTTATCCACCACGAAAACTCTCCTTTTTCATGTTTTACCCTCCAATCGACCGCGAAGTCAGGTTGTCGCGCTACAAGCAGGTGATGACAGGTGGTGATGGTGGTGGTGGTGGTGTTCCTGCTGCCTCACCTGCCACGTGTAGCAGAGAAAGTGGGGGCAGTGTACCATTGGAGGAGGGGGAGAGGATGGAGCCGATGGGGAGGCAGGCTGTAAGAGGGAGAGTGGGGGGTTAGGGGGCTGGGTACACGTGGGGACTTTGGGGGGCTGCGAAGGGCGAGCGTAGGAGGAAAGGACAGAGGTTATCAAGTACTCGTGGTGTAGTGCGAAGGTAAACCCAACAGGTACACAGAACAACTCCCTTTTGCGGTACTAAGCACACCATGGGATAACATACACACACACACACACACACACACACACACACACACACACACACATATATATTTAGTTTTTTTTTATACTTAGAACTCTCGCAATGTCAGCGTGGCATTCTTGCTAACGGTAGAATAAACTGATCAAATGGAAATGTAAAAAGATAAAAGAGCGGTAAAAAATAAATTTAAGTATCTGACGTATAAGGTAACTTCACACAACACTCGCATTCCGATTACTTATACACTTTTCATTGCACTTTATAGTTTTGGGTTGTATTTCTAGTTGTGTTTTGTCATTGTGGAGAAAATGGTGCCAGCAATAGAAAAACTTGTTCGGATTTTCAGTGTGTGTGTGTGTGTGTGTGCGTGTGCGTGTGCGTGTGGGAAAGAGAGAGAGAGAGAGAGAGAGAGAGAGAGAGAGAGAGAGGAGAGAGAGAGAGAGAGAGAGAGGAGAGAGAGAGAGAGAGAGAGAGAGAGAGAGAGAGAGAGAGAGAGAGAGAGAGAGAGAGAGAGAGAGAGAGAGAGAGAGAGAGTGCATAACTTGATTAAGTAAACAAATTAATAACAAATACGCGACAGGAAAATTAGTGTGAAAAGGAAAGAGAGAACAAAAGGTGAACGAATGCGTACATGAAAATACGAGTAGGAACAAAGTGTTAAATTCTATAGGCAGTGGGAGAGGGGCAGAAAAAATAAAAATAAGGATACATGAATAGATAAAAGGACGGATGGAGGGACGGAAGGGTGACAACAAAGGGACGGAAGGAATGAGGAAGAGAAGAACAAGAGGTGAGCGACAAGTTGAGTGGCTCCACCTGAGGAATTTAGAGTATTCTAATTTTAACACGGTAGGAGACGAGGCCTGCAGGAAGGGCATATTTTGACAACCCGACAACCCACAGCCGCAGGACTTAGACCATTGATGGGTAAATAGTGTGTGTGTGTGGGTGTGGTGTGGGTGTGGGTGTGTGCGTGCGTGTGCGTGTGTGTGTCTTCGTCTCTTTGTTCTCAGTTTTCTTGCGAGCAGGTTTTCAAATTTCAGTGAGTCACTTCTCAAATTTTAACGAATGTTTCTTACTGAATATTATAAAACATTTTAAAACCGGCTGACAAAACATAATGCATAATGAATTTGTCAAGTTTAGTTTCAGCGATCCACAGAAAACATTGCGTTGTATTCAAATTTCTAAAGGAGGCGGTGTGAAAATACATTCAGCTGCATCTTGCTCAATTAATCAATCCTAGACCACCTTACCGTCACCATACATACGATCAAATGTTTGCATGAAAATATGTATTAGCGTAATGATGGACGAAATAAAGTACGCATGTAGGTCCTAAATGTAGTGGAAAAAAAAAACAGTTCACAAAGGGTAAGTGAAGCTGTTATTACTCCGTGGATACACATTCGTAGGCGTGTCATTTAGTATTCTTTGATTTCCTCGAGAATTACTGGCTTGCAATGATTCTTAGGAGGCAAAGGTTTATGCAGTGTTGTTTATTTCACTCGATGGGACTGATATACTTCTTGTAATATAATTTGTGATGATACAATTAAGAATGATGATAATAACAATAAAAAGAGGATACATTATAATAAAAATAACAATGATAATGATACTTATGACAACATTAACAAGTGATTTAAGCTTTAATTAAGGAACTGTGAGGCTGGAATTTCACACATGAGTAGGAATTATACGGTATAATGAATTCCAAGTCCATTAAGTGTAATCATAAGGAAAGCAAATTGGAAAACTCAATTGGAAAATATTACGAAAGTTCTTACAAAAAAGCTGAAATGAGATTTGTAGCTACCTAGATGAAGGGAAGGAGAGGAGTAATTTGCATACTATTTATGACTCTCACAATGGAGGGGGGATGGAGACGCCTTTGTGCCGATACGCAGGAGTTCTTATCGTTACGAGGTGGTTAGGATGTCTCACCACAGCTTAAGGGAAGGGTGGGAGGCAGCAGGCGGCAGGTAGTGGCGATAGCTTTGGTCCTACAGAAGTTTCCCTGCAATCTGATGGAGGGTGGAGAGAGACGCCGAAGACCTAATATGCACACTAGGGCCTCCTCATTTTAAGTCGTACAATGGGGCTGATAGGGGACTGCAGCGCCTGTTTAGCATCTTCTGCAACACACACCCTTTCATTGCAGTTAAGGGATAAAGTCATACGTAGGTAAGTTTAGGTTGGGTGAAAGGTGTAGATACGCGACTAGATCAGGTGAGGTGAGGTCTAGGATGTGATTAGCTCAGGTATGTGGAAAGGTAGAGGTGAAAGGTGGAAGATGAAGGTTTGAGGTTGATGCGAGTGTCTTGAAAGTAGTGTTATTAAGGAAAGAAGGAAGCAATGAGGATGACACGAGAGTGGGATCTGTGTGCGTGTGTGTGTGTGTGTGTGTGGACGTGTGGGTGTGTGTGTCCTCCCCGTTCGTCCGTCCTTTCGCAGATGAATAACAAAACGGTGGAGAGGAACAAAATAATGAAAATACACGACACAGCTCATCCTCAACAAAGGGAATATTCAGCTTCCCGTATCCCCCTGCCCTGCCCCTGCTTCTTCCCCTTCCCCTTCCCCTTCCCCTGCCACTAACCCCGCCCCCCTCCCGCCCCACCCTGAAAAAAAAGGAAACCCGAGTCAGCCATAAAGGAACGGTAATGCAGGATAATTTTAGTGCGTATATTTCGGGAGGCGTATAATCGATGATGATTCAATGCTGCGTAGAGAGAGATAGAAAGAGAATGAGAGAGAGAGAGAGAGAGAGAGAGAGAGAGAGAGAGAGAGAGAGAGAGAGAGAGAGAGAGAGAGAGAGAGAGAGAGAGAGAGAAAGAGAAAGAGAAAGAGAGAGAGAGAGAATAAAATCTCATTTGAGCACTGGCTGGATTCGCATCAGACCATAATCACGACAAATCAATATGGACGAAGGTGAATACGTCCCTTATTGGAGTGATTGGACTTGTGAAGGGGGGGGGGAGGGTTGCAATGAGGGAGGGAGGGAGGGGGAGAAGAGGAAAGGGTAGGGGGTTGGCAGAAAGGGAGGAAGGAAGAAAAGGGGTGCCAGGGAGGGGAAGAGACTAGGGCAAGGAGGGATGGATTGAGGGGGGGTAGGGGGGAGTCGCCCTTCGATGGGTTATAGGGTGGCTGTTCCGCGGATTAAGAGATGAGGGGAAAGTGGAGGGTGTCAAAATTAGGCTGATCGCTGCTTCCAAGTGCCGCAGCCCGAAGCCACGAGATTATGAGGTGGTGACGGCGGAGGGAACGGAGAAGGAGGGAGGGAGGGAGGGAGGGAGGGAGGGGGGTATGGAATGAAAAGAAAGTAGCTAGGAGTGAAGGGAAAGGAAAGAGACACATTAAGGAAGGTAGGAAGGAGAAAGAGACATAAGTCACTATAAAGGGGAGAGTTGGGGTCGGGGGGGCGGTGGAGGGGTAGTCGGTTGTGCAAAGGCTTGCCAAGTTCTGACAGAGTTGCTTCAAAGGTTTTGGAGGTGATCAAATGCGGTCTTGAGAGGAACTTTTAGAATGTTTGCAGAAGTTTGAGAGCGAGCGAGTGAGGCCAGACGGGGGGTAGAAAGCCTTGGCGAAGGAGTTCCAAGGCAGCGAGAGAAGAAAATCAAGCCGTAATTTGACAGTAGCAAGCTCCTCCACCCAGCCTCTGAGACAACTCACTCGTCCCGTTGATGTTCCGGCCGAGGAGCCCTTTGTGTAAGTTTAAGGGGCTCTCTTCTCCTGGCCGCCCTTCCAACAAAGCCCCATTAGAACAAAAAATGAACATAGGACGCCTTGATTCCGAAGAAAATCTCGCTGCCTTCCGACAAGTTCCATTAGCCTCCACGCCGCGTCTCAGTGCCCCGCTGAGCTCAGCCTGGCGCCTTCCTCACTGCTGCTCAGACCCAACATCAAACAGAATTTCATTAAGGTGATGGGAGGCTGTAGAGGCGAGATATTATTGCCGAAGATCGCACGTTCGCCAACTGGGGTTTGCTGATCACTCATCCTTCCCTTACTAGGCCCTCCCACCCTCCCTCCCTCCCTCCAGCCCTCCAGTCCCTCCCTGCATCCCTCCCTTCCTCCGTACATGCCTCTGTTTCTGATTTTTACTTCTTTCTTCCTTCTTTTCCTTTATCAATTGTTTCCTCCTTATTTCATATTTTTCATTCTTTCTCTTTCTCTCTCTTTCCTCCCTCTTCCTTCCTTCCTTCCTTCCTTCCTTCCTTCCTTCCTTCCTTCCTTCCTTCCTTCCTTCCTTCCTTCCTTCCTTCCTTCCTTCCTTCTTTCCTACCCACCTTCCTTTATCCAATAATTAATTTATTCATTGTTTGTTCATTCATTCATTCGTTAATTCATTGATTTAAGCATTCATTCATTCGTTTATTCATTCATTCGTCTATTAATTTAATTTATTGATTAATAAATTAATTCATAAATTGATTAATTAATTCAAACATCCATTCATTGATGTTACTTTCCTTTCGTCCCTCTTCCTTATCTTAAATTACATACTTACAGTGTAAATTTCTCAACACCCACCATAGACTACATAAGACAACGTCACTTTATGATGATTAACACAACACGAGGCAAAATAGAAACGGCTGAACTGACTAAAACCATACATAAGAGAAAAAGTAATGGCATTTGAAAATACTACATTAAAATTATTGAAGAAACTCTTAACAAGAGTACAAGTATGAAGGTAACAACGTGAAAACTTGGCATAGGCAGAAAACAAGTATATGATCTGAAAGACGGAAAGAATGAAATTTCATATAGTAGAAATGAAGTAATCAAGCAGGTGGAAAAAATTTTAATGAAAACTGCAAAGTAATAACAGTAAGCAATGTTAACCTGAATGAAGAGACAATGAACATTCAAGTACTCTGCGTTAACACAATGACATACAGAAAATACTAAAGTGAATAAGCAGTGGTAAAGAAGGAGGTGAACATGGCTTATCCATTGACCTAATCAAAGATGCAATTGATTTTCTATTGGGACAAATTTGCAGTACTTTTTACAATGTCCCTGCAACATACTCTGTACTGAGTGTTTGGAAAAATGCCACAATACTACTAATGAATAAAAAAGGAGATATCAAAGACAAAAAAACTACCGGCCAATATGTTTACTGTCTGTTGTATACAAGCTTTTTACGAAAGTACTCACGAATAGGATTAGTGCAACGCTTGATTCGAATTGACCGAAAGAGCAAACAGGATTCCGGAGTGGCTATTCAACAAGTGAGCACAGCCACATTATTAATCAAGTAGTGGAAAAGTAAGCAGAATACACTTAACCACTATGCATGGCTTTTGTAGGCTATGAAAAATCCTTCGACTCGGTAGAAGCCTCAGCAGTTATAAAAGGACTCAGGAAACGGAGAAGAAAAATATATGTGAAGGTATTAGACAACACTGCCACTATGAAGCTACTTAAAGTCAGCGAAAAAATAATGGGAAGCGGCTGGTATTAAGATAAATGGAAAATAATACTTCAATAATCTCAGTTTTGCTGATGATATTGTTCTCAGGAGCGAATCCACGGATGAACTGCAGCAGATCATTTTGAAATTGCACGGAAAAAGTAAAAAAAAAAAGTGTTTTAACATGAACATGAAAAACACAAAAATGATGTTCAACAGTTACATACATAACCATGAAATTAAGGTAGAGGATAAAGTAATAGAATGTGTTCAGGAATATATCTAATCAGGACGTCCAAATCATAAAAAAAAATCAAAGGAAGAATTGGGACGGGATGGAATGCTATTGGTAAACAACATATTGTTATGAAAAGTAATCTTCCACTATCACTAAAGAGAAAGGTTTGTAATCAGTGCATCTGAAGAGATAGGAAGAGAGGATCATGGATTAGATAGCAGACCAAAGTTAAAAATACCTTCATTACTATCAAAAGAGAGAAGTGGATATTGGCAGGACATATCATGCGCCAAACAGATAACAGATAGGCAACTAGAGTAACAGAATAGCAACCCAGTGATGGTGAAAAAAGGCAGAGCAAACAAAGAACTAGGTGGAGAGATGAAGCAGGTAGTATTACTTGGGTAGCCTGAAATAGACGAGCGGCCCATAAAGATGAGTGATGAAAAGTGGGAGAAGCCTTTACTCTGCATTAGACCCAAAAATACTAATGACGATGCTATTTTATTTAAACCATAATTATTTTTTCTTTTGCGGATAATTTTGCACGCTCGTTGCAACAGGTTCCCCCGAAAAGTCAGTCAGCTTCAAGAATAACCCATCGACCCACCAACCGTATCAGTACAATGCTTTCACGTGTGTGTGTGTGTGTGGGGCCTCGGTAATGATGAGGAAGATGATGATGATGGGTGATTGCCAAGCTGCAGACTGACTCTCTCCCTCTCTGCCTCACTTACTGCAGAAGGGAGAAGAGGAGCGCACTGGGTGTAGAGTGTGTGTAGCCTGGTGACTCGCTCCCATCCACCGCCTCTTACCCATTGGTGATACTCGTCAATAAAGGGCGACTGTGCCTATAGCCTCCAACACAAGAGGTTCTGATTAAATCCTGCTACTGGTTGACGATTTCTCAGTCTCTCTCTCTCTCAGTCTCTCTCTCTCTCTCTCTCTCTCTCTCTCTCTCTCTCTCTCTCTCTCTCTCTCTCTCTCTCTCTCTCTCTCTCTCTCTCTCTCTCTCTCTCTCTCGTTCTCTCTCTCTCACTCTGACATGTTAACACTACTAATCTCACGCTTGATGATCACCTCCATCACTCCTCATCCGTCTCTTCTCTTCCTCTTCCTATTCCTCCTCCTCCTCCTCTTTATCCTTCTCCTGCTTCTCCTCCTCCTCCTCCTCCTCCTCCTCCTCCTCGTCAGCTTTTATTTACTAGGGAACTAATCAGACAGGAGGGAGGGAGCCTTTGCACCTCCTCTACAGTATTAAGTGAATTAATGCACGTCAATAGTTCAAATGAGAGAGAGAGAGAGAGAGAGAGAGAGAGAGAGAGAGAGAGAGAGAGAGAGAGAGAGAGAGAGAGAGAGAGAGAGAGAGAGAGAGAGAGAGAGAGAGAGAGAGAGAGATAGAGAGAGAGAAGGCGTGCTTAACAATGTGTGTTTGTACGTGTATGTATGTATGTATTTATGTGTGTGTGTGTTTGCGTGTGTGTATGTACGTACGTGTGTGTGTGTGGTGGCTTGCCGGACGGAACCCTCTCTCTCCCCTTTGGTTGGTCGTAATATGGGCCCAGCATAGTGTAATTCCCTTGTCCCAGATCAGAATACGGGGCTGCAGCCAAATCTACCTGTCCCCACCTTGATTCACCTTAATTAATTCAGCCTTTGCGTAATCTAAACAAATTTCATCAACCTCTGGTATAACCTGGAGTCCGCTTTAGTCCAATTTCGCCAACTTGGGATAGGGTTTCTGAATTATCCACATTCTTGTCATTATTGTTAGTTGTTGTTGTTGTGTTCTTAGTCTTATTATCATAGACACTGTGTCATTAGCATTGTTACTACCGCCAGTATTATTAAAGCTGCTGTTACTGATAATACTGATGCTGGTACTACTACTGCTACTACTACTACTAATGTTGCTATTACTACTACAATTACTACTACTACTACTACTACTACTACTACTACTACTACTACTACTACTACTACTACTACTACTACTACTACTACTACTGCTGCTATTATTACGACTGCTACCAATGCTACTACTGCTTTTACTGCTATTATTGGTACTACTACTTCTGCTACAATAACAAGAACAGCAGTAACACTCTCTCTCTCTCTCTCTCTCTCTCTCTCTCTCTCTCTCTCTCTCTCTCTCTCTCTCTCTCTCTCTCTCTCTCTCTCTCTCTCTCTCTCTCTCCTCTCTCTCTCTCTCTCTCTCTCTCTCTCTCTCTCTCTCTCTCTCTCTCTCTGTACATGCACGCGCGCTCTCACACACACACACACACACACACACACACACACACACACACACACACACACACCACACACACACACACACACACACACACACACACACACACACACACACACACACACACACACACACACACACACACACACACACACACACACACACACACACACACACACACACACACACACACCACACACACACACACACACACACACACACACACACACACACACACACACACACACACACACACACACACCACACACACACACACACACACACACACACACACACACACACACACACACACCACACACACACACACACACACACACACACACACACACACACACACACACACACACACACACACACACACACACACACACACACACACACACACACACACACCACACACACACACACACACACACACACACACACACACACACACACACACACACACACACACACACCACACACACACACACACACACACACACACACACACCACACACACACACACACACACACACACACACACACACACACACACACACACACACACACACACACACACACACACACACACACACAACACACACACACACACACACACACACACCACACACACACACACACACACACACACACACACACACACACACACACACACACACACACACACACACACCACACACACACACACACACACACACACACACACACACACACACACACACACCACACACACACACACACACACACACCACACACACACACACACACACACACACACACACACACACACACACACACACACACACACACACACACACACACACACACACACACCACACACACACACACACACACACACACACACACACACACACACACACACACACACACACACACACACACACACACCACACACACACACACACACACACACACACACACACACACACACACACACACACACACACACACACACACACACACACACACACACACACACACACACACACACACACACACACACACACACCACACACACACACACACACACACACACACACACACACACACACACACACACACACACACACACACACACACACACACACACACACACACACACACACACACACACACACACACACACACACACACATAAACATACACACTTGTCACTTGCCATACCTAGGTTCGCGCCCCGCTCCGGACGTTAAGTTTCATTGATGAGCGACCAATAAGTGTCCTCCTTAAGCATGAGAATTGGATGCGTGGTGTGTGAAAGGTCAAACCCTTACCCATAGATCGGTCTTTACCTGCTCTAAACTATTTCCGGGAAGGTAATGGCTGGCGATCACGAGTTCCGCACGTGATTGATCCGCAAGACCTTGGGTGAACGTACACACACACACACCCACACCCACACACACACACACACACACACACACACACACACACACACACACACACACACACACACACACACGCACACTCACACTCACACTCACTCATTCTCTCTCTCTCTCTCTCTCTCTCTCTCTCTCTCTCTCTCTCTCTCTCTCTCTCTCTCTCTCTCTCTCTCTCTCTCTCTCTCAATGTCTTTATATTTGAATTGAAGTCTCAGCACTTGCTAATTTTTGTTTCCTAGTTACCCAAGCAGAATCAGAACATTGAGAGAGAGAGAGAGAGAGAGAGAGAGAGAGAGAGAGAGAGAGAGAGAGAGAGAGAGAGAGAGAGAGAGAGAGAGAGAGAGAGAGAGTGTGTGTGTGTGTATTTTGAGTGGAAAGGGGGTTGGATAGAGGTTGAGGTTTGAGATTTAAGGCAAGGGATGAGTGGCAGGGTTGTATGGGGGTGGAGGGCGTGGTGGTGGTGGTGGAGAGGCGGGAAGGAGCAAGGTGGAGGCTCAGGGTTATTAGGGTAATGGCTGAAGCGATGGATCAAATGTAAGCTGCTGGTTCCTACTTTGTTGTGTTGAGAGAGAGAGAGAGAGAGAGAGAGAGAGAGAGAGAGAGAGAGAGAGAGAGAGAGAGAGAGAGAGAGAGAGAGACAGAGAGAGAGAGAGAGAGAGAGAGAGAGAGAGAGAGAGAGAGATAAAACAATAACCAAGACGCTCAATCACTACGAAAAAACACACAATCCTTGAATTCAATATACACCGTTTTCTTTGTGCTCTGGAAGGAGTGCAGTTCAAGCAGTGACTGACCTATTTAGTTATGAACGAACTTATTGTGTTAAACTGTTCAGCTGCAGATGCAAGACTGTTTTGACTCTGAGCGGTGTTTTTGGTGTTGATCTGCTCCTTATCTGCCATTCCATAACTCTTCGTCACTGTTGTGGAATGCATGAGAGGAGCACATCGGCCCCTGAATAACGGCCCCTTTTGTAATATGTAATTTTTTTGTGCTTTACTGCAGAAGAAGCATTTTTTTTCTCAGGAAGAATATCAATAAGGATATAAGAAAGCTTCATGTTTGTTTTCTAAGATGTTCTAATATGTTTTGTAACAGCCATCTCATACCAGATGCGGTGCTTTGTTATACTCGTTACTCTGCAGACACACACTCGAGATGATACGTAAGTTTTTACAGTTTTGTCAACTTACTATGTTGCTTGCTATGGTACGTGACGTCATGACCTTGCACAAGTCCGTGACAAACTGGCAAGAGGGGCAGAGAGGGTCTGGGTCCCAATGTTGCAGGAGTAAAGGAATATATATGTGTACAGTGGTCTAGCGCTCGGGTATGCGAGCCTAGGGTCCCCAGGTTCGAATCCCCGATATTCGCTGACCACTTTTCATTCTTTGGTATCACCGCCGAGTGGCCAAAGACTACCCAAATTACTGCCACACTGTCCTCAGACGGGACTTACAACGTTATATGCATCTGAGGCTGTAGCAGCGATTAGCCTCGCACGTTCTCAACATATTCAAGAGAGAACGTAAACATTTGAGGCGTCACTATAAAAATCTGATAACCTACGTCAAATAACAGGCAAGGCAAGTCCATCTGTGCCTCCATAAGCCTATCGGCGCCAACGGTTAATGATATATAAAAAAAAAAATTATATATATATATATATATATATATATATATATATATATATATATATATATATATATATATATATATATATATATATATATATATTTATATATGTATATATACATTTATACACATTTATATACACACACGTATATTTATTAATTTATTAATTCATATTTTTGTCCATAAGGACAATAAATCATTCATAAATTATTTTCCTGTTGCTCATCAATATTGAGAATATTTTATTTCTGCTTCACCTATTTTTCGTGTGGTTTTACCATAAGACCTAACACGCGCGCGTGTGTGTTTGTGTGTGTGTGTGTGTGGGGGGTGTGTGTGTGGGGTTGGGGTTGGGGTGGGGGTGGGGGTGGGGGGGGTGGGGGTTGGGTGGGGGGTGGGGGGATGAAACTAAGAGAGAGAGAGAGAGAGAGAGAGAGAGAGAGAGAGAGAGAGAGAGAGAGAGAGAGAGAGAGAGAGAGAGAGAGAGAGAGAGAGAGAGAGAGAGAGAGAGAGAGAGAGAGAGAGAGAACCACTCACATGCTTACATACATACATACATGCATATATAGAAAACAAAACAGGAAAACATACAGACAGACAGACAGACAGACACACACACAGATGATGGCTCCCTACAAAGACACAGTCGGAGAGTAACAGGAACAACAACAACAGCTGGACAGATGGTCGTCAGGCCGCACCTGCCGCGGAGGAGGAAATCTTCAACACAAACATTTACACACGCGGCGGCGGCAGCGGCGGTATCGTGGCCTCGGATTCGTCTTTGCATAACGTTTTTATAGTCAGGATTTTCGGCGGTTGATTTGCATACTCCGCTTCCCGATTCGATTGTATGTGTAGCGACAGGGAGACAAAGACGCACACAGAGAGAGAGAGAGAGAAAAAATATACGTGGACACACACAACTTAAAAGAGAGAAAGAGAGAAACGAGAAAAAATGTGTGTGTGTGTGTGCGTGTGTGTTCCTACGTGTTTGTGTGTGATAGAGAGATGTCGCCCTAAAAATACCATTCATGTTCTGTTTATTCAATCTTCCTATGATTTCAACGCAATGCTCCGTTTGACATTCTTCTTCCTACTGTTTTACGAAGGTGACTATTATGCAACTTCTATATCTAATTTCAGGTTGTGGTCTTTGTGCATTCTCACTACACGCTACAATTACTTACATCCCTCTTCTGTTCAGCTTACTAATGCAGTATTCCCTTATCTCTTTAGCGGGTAAACTCTGGACCACACTGCCTTGTTCTTTTCTTTCTGCGTTCTCTTGCCTTGAGCTACTTTAAGAGAGGAATATTGGAAAAGAAATACTACTGAAACTACGAAACCCTTACTTAATTACGAACTCTTTCTCTCTATCTAACCTAACCTAACCTAACCTAACCTAACCTAACCTAACCTAACCTAACCTAACCTAACCTAACCTAATCTAACCTAACCTAACCTAACCTAACCTAACCTAACCTAACCTAACCTAATCTATCTATCTATCTATCTATCTATGTCTGTCTGTCTGTCTGTCTGTCTGTCTGTCTGTCTGTCTGTCTGTCTGTCTGTCTGTCTGTCTGTCTGTCTATCTATCTATCTATCTATCTATCTATCTATATCTATCTATCTCCGCATATTTCCCTTGTGTGGTTAAATGAATATGAAGTAACTTACGTTTACCCAATTACTCGCCTCCTCCTCCTCCTCCTCCTCCTCCTCCTCCTCCTCCTCCTCCTCCTCCTCCTCCTCCTCCTCCTCTTCTCGCGACAATTAAAGCCAAGTCAAGTCAGTCTTAAAACCTCCACTTCATTTAATCAAGAATCGTTCAGCTCAATATTCTAAGGCGACATAAAACCCTTTACAGTCCTTTCTCTCTCTCTTTATCTCTCTCTCTCTCTCTCTCTCTCTCTCTCTCTCTCTCTCTCTCTCTCTCTCTCTCTCTCTCTCGCCCTCTTTCTCTCTCTCCCTTTCTTTCCTAATTATATCCCTTATCTTCCCTTATCTGATGATTTTTATTCTACATTACCGATACATGAACTACTGTCATCTTTACACTGTCACTTTATTCATCCATTCATCACCTTTTTCTCCTCCTCCTCCTCCTCCTCCTCCTCCTCCTCCTCCTCCTCCTCCTCCTCCTCCTCCTCCTCCTCCTCCTCCTTTCTCAGCTAGTACTATCACTACTACGCCCGCTAATCATTTCCCCCTCAGCCTCATCTCGCAGGAAATCTTCTGAATAATCGCATTAGCAAACCGTATTTTATCCTGGAATTAATTGGATACCATAACTGAGGAAATTAGATCTTTTAATGCCCCACTGACGCGTCTGTGAGAAATTAGCTTTCGCTGTCTCCTGGATTCTCTCTCTCTCTCTCTCTCTCTCTCTCTCTCTCTCTCTCTCTCTCTCTCTCTCTCTCTCTCTCTCTCTCTCTCTCTCTCTCTCTCTCTCTCTCTCTCTCTCTCTCTCATATATTCCCCATTCTCCTTAATCCCAGTAATCTTCATTTCTGTAATTCTGAATCCTCAAAATGGAAGGATTTTGTGACTTTTACTGCTATCTCTGCTATTAATATACAATTATTGCTGCTGTGTTCGTCTGCTTCTGCTTCTGCTGTTGTAATTACTGCTGCTAATACTGCTGTTATTAATGTTACTATTACCACCACTATTACTTCTACTACTACTGCTACTGCTACTACTACTACTACTACTACATTGCGGTGTGGGCGTAGTGGTTGTAGCGAGGGCGTAGAGGGGTAGCTGCCATCAGGGTGTGTTGAGTAGGTAGGTGTAGCCGTGAGCGTGTGTGTGTTGCACGGGTTTCTTCTTTCCACTGCTGTTAATGTAATAATTCCCTTCCATTGTGTAAGTCAAGGAACGTAATATTCACTGCTTCCTTCTTTAAGACTTTAATGCACTCGGGAATATTAAATGAAGAGGGGAATGAATATATAATATGCAGGGCTCAAATAAGTGTATCTAGCTGGAAATGGACTGCCCGCCTGACTAAGATCAAATCAGCGTGTGCGGGAAGGTGCAGTTCAACCTAGGGAGTGCCACAACCCGCTGCTCACAACAACACAACAACACAACAACAATAACAACAACAACAACAACAACAACAACAACACAACTACAACAACAACAAAACAACAACAAGACAACAACAAGACAACAACAACAACAAAACAACCACAAAACAACAACCACAACAACCACAACAACAACAACCACAACAACAACAACCACAACAACCACAACAACAACAACAAGAACAAAACAACGACTATGACTGCTTCTACTTCTACTATTATATAATTTCATCATGATAATCAGCAGCAGCACCACTAACTTCTTCATTATAGTTGCTTAGAATGTCGTGATACCAGCGATCACCGATTTGTGTTGTATATCTTCGTGGTGGTCAACTTTTGAGGATGTTTGGCAAGCAGGAGCCTTGATTCATGGTGCGTACAAGACGTAACTCTGTATTCATGTCTGGACACAGGATTTAACCAAAAGAAAAATGAGGATGAAGGTTCAACAACCATTACCTCCAGTATTTTTCTTCTCTGTGAAACGAAATTTTGGGAGAAATACCAGAAAATATGTTTTGTGATGTGCATTGAAATGATCTTTATGGAGAAGAGGTTTAAGACCGGTGAAAGGGACCCCGACGTTATGCCTCTCTATGAGATCAAAGTGAAAGGTGGAAAAAAAGAAGAAAAAAAAAATTGGTGGATTTCAAAAATAAAAAATTAGGAATAGAGGAAAATTTGCATGCAGTAGCTGGTGTGACTATTTTCATTAATAATAAGTTATAAGTAAAGATAAAACGAGGCAAAAGAGGTAGATTCTAGACTGATGCAAATAAAAACAAAAAAAAGAAAGATTGGTACCGGAGTGGAAATGAAAGATAAAAATTTTATACATTGTTGAGACAGTATTTTAGAAATTTCAGGGAAGGAGAGAAATGAGTCGAAATCTGAGTGCAAGGGCGGGAGGCATTACCTCGGTTAGAACAGCTGGCTTACATTGACTATCTGGAATAAATGAATAAAGGAAACACAATGCTCAGAAAAGGTTATTCATATGTACACTTGGATGAGAGGAGTTGGTGAACCAATAACAAACTAAAAAAAAATGTTGATGGAATATATACTGATGGATACGCGTTATATTGTCAAAATGTTTGAAGAGGAGGAACAGGAAGGAGCTTCAATTCCTACTTTTATGGTGACGAAAATAGAAATGAAATATGGATTCGAGAAAAGAAAGCGCAAAAGAACAAGTGGAACAGAAATATGAAACACTAATGCAATAACAAAAGCTACAAATAGAGAAAAGAAGTAAAGATGAAAAAATAATTAGATGACAAACACTGTAAAAAGAAGGATACAAAGGAAGAATAGAAGATATTTCATGTGGAGTGAATTTGTGGCTATTTTTTTTTTAATA
>JAPQNM010000013.1:5070709-5088209 GCA_029783475.1 Metacarcinus magister | reverse complement strand
ACTAGTTGGATAGACACTAAGCCTAACACAATGACAACCCACAGAACACCACAAGACAAGATAAACACACAACAAAAAGATAAAACGTGTATATAACGCTCTAAGGGGGATAATTTGAATAGATGAAAAACAAAAGAAGATCAATAAAGAAAATTGGGAGCTGCTGTTTTTGTTGTTGTTGTTGTTGTGTTGTTGTTGTTGTTGTTGTTGTTGAGGACTAACTAAGGGTGCCAATACTACTTTTGTTCCTGCTGCTGCTGCTGATAATAATGATGGTGAGGATAATGAAGCTGATAATGATGATGAAAATAATGATTTGTAATATGATTCATGGATTATAAACAGCATTTTCGTTATAGATCTATACATATACCATCACTACCACCGCTTTCATTACATTTACCCCAAATACCACCACCACCACCACCACCACCACCACCACCACCACCACCACCACCATCACCACCACCACCACCACCACCACCACCTCCACCTCCCCTTCGCTCCTAATCAAGACATAAGCGTAACCCTCAAGATAAGATGTAATTATTCACGTGGTGGTGATTTAACAGTCGTATTGAATAACCGGGAGTGCAACGGTGATGAATAATGAATAGATGTGCAATTAGAAACAGATAATTACTTTGGGGGGATTAGTGTGTTATGCAACAAATGTCGCGGGTCTGGTTACTACAAGATTCTATGTGTGTGTGTGTGTGTGTGTGTGTGTGTGTGTGTGTTGTTGATGTCCCCAGTATTGTTTTATGTTGTGTGTCGAAATAGTCTGATCGCTGTCAGGCTTCGATATCATCTGTGAAATACCAATAGGCCGAGTGAAATGTCGACTCGTAATGTAGATAATTAAGGTTAACTATTTAATATTTTTCTGTATAATAAGGAAAACGAGGATGTCGCAAAATAACCTCTGTGTAATCTTCACCATGTCAAGCGATAGAGAAGTGACAGAAAGCGAGGGGAAGAAATTGTTTCGCCATTTGTATTATCATTTTGTAGATAAGAAGACGCAGGGGAACACTACGCATTACGTGTGTTTGACTCACACCCCACGTGACCAGGGACAGGCATTCTAGAGTCACTCTCCTGCTGCTAACACTCTTGAGAGCTCCCACATCTCCTCCTTATCAAAATCCAGGATCTTGCTCCTTATAAGAAACACTGTATGATACGTTCGTAAAGGTACAGTCTACGGAAGTCTCTGTATGTTTTCGGTTCTGTCCATGGTGACTTTGGACTGGGTAGCCTCTCCCTCCCTTCCTCTTCTGATTTTGTGAGTACTTAACATTGTTTTAAACTTCTCAAGTATAGTTTAGATAGGATTTAAGTTAGGATTTATAATAATGATTTTATTTCAGGTAGACATTACTCTCCCATCGCCATCTGCGCCTTGTCTTTTCGTAGGAATGTATACAGAAGATGGGCTTCCCGGACGCCTCGCTCTGTTTCTTTTGTAGACTATTACGAACCGCAGGGATTACGGTGTTAGAATTCTTGCAGCTCCCACCACAGGGTTTTCATATATTCTATTAAGAGAACATATGTTGTCGAGTATGAACTTCCAGACTACTACCACTACCACCACTACCACTACTACTACCACCTTTTTGTTCCAGTAGTAATATAAGTATCACTCATAGTCTTACGAGTACGTGTGTGTGTGTGTGTGTGTGTGTGTGTGTGTGTGTGTGTGTGTGTGTGTGTGTGTGTGTGTGTGTGTGTGTGTGTAGCTGCAACTGGTGTCTTGCGGAGCCTGGAGAAGGTTAACAATGCCAACCCGGATGTCACAGCTTGCCTCGTGTCCCAGGGGTGAAGTACTGTTGTCCTGCTCTCGTTGAAACCCAAGGAGACGAAGGCAACGTGTATTTATGTTGACTTTAGTAATAACAAATACACTGGCAATGACGTTATAAGCAGTAGTAGTAGATGTAGTAGCAGTAGCAGTAGTAGTAGTAGTAGTAGTAGTAGTAGTAGTAGTAGTGGCAGAGGTAACAATAAAACCGATGTAGTAGACAAAATCTGAGAGAAGCAAAACACACATTGAAATACAAGGTGATTTTCGTGACCGGAAAGTGCGGGTGTGGCCAGTGGTCCTTTTTTTGCCCTTCCTCTCCTTTTGGGAGGCGGAGACAAATGACCCGGGGTCCCTGTGACGTGTTTGGGGCGAGGCAGTGGAGGGCGTGATGGGAGGGGAAAGGGGTGAGGCGAGGGAGAGGGGAAGGGTGAGGGAGATAGGAAGGGAGGGGGTGATTGAGGAGGGAGGAATCCTATGTTGGGGAGGGAAGTGCTGACTGAAGGGGGATGATTGTAGACATGCTAATTACTACACACACACACACACACACACACACACACACACACACACACACACACACACACACACACACACACACACACACACACACACACAAGAAATACGAATAAACATATTTTATAGTGTTGGAAGAAAAATATGTTGGTAGAATTTTATTTCGTAATGCTGACGTTTGTGGCGTTGTAGGCATGGGCAGAGGATGAAGGAGGGAGGGAGGGAGGGAGGGAGGGAGAGGACGGAGAGAGGAACATAACGATGGTGGGAGGGAGGGAGGGAGGGAAGCAGGGGGGGGAGGGAGCCTAGGTATACAGTATGAGGTAACGAGGAACTGAGTCAGCAAGGGAACAGAGGAACATGGACGAAGGGAAACGAGCGGGACATCACAGCCTCCTCCTCCTCTGTCTCTTCTTCTTCCTCCTCCTCCTCCTCCTCCTCCTCCTCCTCCTCCATATTTAGCGAACATTCAGATCCACTACTGACCGAAAGGGGAGGCCGCCGAGGAGAGAGAGGGTTGGGGTCCCAAGTGATACAGGATTTAGGCTGCACTGAGACGGGTTACTCCCAGCTGAGACCTGGACGAGAGGAGGGACTTGAGTAGGTAATAACTCCACTTGACTGAAGGGACGTGGTGGTGGTGGGGGGGGGGAGTGAAGGGAGTGAAGGGAGGCAGACAGGCATAGGAGGAGGAAAGGGCCTTCTAGTGTGGTGAGGAGGGAGGGGAGTTAAGGGGTTTGCCGTGATGAGGCAGGGGAGAGGAGGGAGAGAAGGGGAGGAAGAGACCCCTGCACGATGACCACGTAAGGAAGTCTTGATATGCACAAGGCGATCTGGCGACGTATTATATATTCCAGAGTGTAAAGGCCGCCATCAAGGAGGAAGGGCGGCAGGGTGGGGGAACGAGACAGATGACCACACACAGAGAGAGAGAGAGAGAGAGAGAGAGAGAGAGAGAGAGAGAGAGAGAGAGAGAGAGAGAGAGAGAGAGAGAGAGAGAGAGAGAGAGAGAGAGAGAGAGAGAGAGAGAGTAACACACACACACACACACATACACACAGACAGATAGACAATGGCCTACATATACACATCCAAACATACTGAACACATACTGAAAACACATATATAAAAAACATACAAAGACATGACGAGACACACACACACACACACACACACACACACACACACACACACACACACACACACACACACACACACACACACACACACACACACACACACACACACACACACACATTATTGCTGGACAGAGCCTTGGGTGTCGGTAAGGCTTGGCTGCTCAGCGCCGGGACAGAGCCAGTCATCAGTGGGATATTGAAGCAAGAAGGGAAGATGGGGGTGGTGATGGTAGTGGTGATGGTGGTGGTGGTGGTGGTGGTGGTGGTGGTGGTGGTGGTGGTGGTGGTGGTGGAGGGAATATTGACGAGGGGGTGATGAGGGGAGGGCCGAGGGGACGCTGGGCTGGATCGGCGACCACTTGTGCGTATCGGCGAGGCAAATGTGTTCATGATTTATTTATTTATTGAATTTTCTTCTCATTAATACTATCTCTCTCTCTCTCTCTCTCTCTCTCTCTCTCTCTCTCTCTCTCTCTCTCTCTCTCTCTCTCTCTCTCTCTCTCTCTCTCTCTCTCTCTCTTTCCTATCGACCTTCATTTGTACACATATCACTACATCTGAATATCTACACATCTCTATTTATCGAGCAAGTATTCATTCATCCCTTCAGTTTCTTTTTATAGAGATTTCATAGAATTTCCCTCCCGTGGTGGTGGTGTGTTCGTCAGTGTGGTAGTCAGTGATGTAACTCCTGCCGAGCTCCCTCAGGTGTGTGTGTGTGTGTGTGTGTGTGTGTGTGTGTGTGTGTGTGTGTGTGTGTGTGTGTGTGTGTGTGTGTGTGTGTGTGTGTGTGTGTGTGTGTGTGTGTGTGGTTGGGGTGATGTTACAGTTCATGTTTTTTTTCTTTCATGGTAGATATAATTGTGTTTGCGTTGGATAAGAGTTACTACATCAAGTCATGTCCTGTATTATTAGGCGGTATCCATGCTTGAAATCAGAGTCACGTTAATTCTGTATTATTGTTTTATAGTTTTGTATGTGAAGTTGACTGCCTAAGGACTAATAACTATATCAATATTAAACCACGCTGCTCCCGTAAAAAGAGCTACAATTACGAAAAGAATATAGTGCTAAAGAGAAGGTGGATTAAACAAAAAATACAGCAAGACAGTGTTCAAACCTTTACTAGTGAGTGAAAGTGATGAGAGAATGTAGATATTGGCTAATACGTGTTAGTAAGAAGAGTTAAAAGAGGAATGATAATAAGTAGAAATTGTTTTGCATCCATTTAGAAAGTTCAGAAGAGCAGTAACCATGAAAAAAAAACTGTAAATCATCATGTGAGGAAGAAAACATTGCTGGTATTATAGACTATTGAAGGCCATCACTTAAATAAGACTAATTGATGTGACGAATAATTTTTAACTCCGTCATGCTTATAAGTAGTGTGTAAATGTGTAAAAGTTCCCTTAAACAAAATCAATATCTGAGAGGCTGAAAAATAATTGACAGGGACGATAGAGAACACCCAACTTCATGAAAGCTGACTTAGTAAGTATTGGGTTCAGGAAGTTACCAATTTAGAAAAAAAAAAAAACACACACAAGTCCATGTTGAAACTCAGAATAACAAAAAAGAGAGAGAGAGAACTAATTGGAATATATTAATTCTTAACGAAAGTAGTAATTAGGTTAGCATAAAACTCTATTTATAAAGTGTTACACATATATTTTCAATGCATACATTCGCTCTCATCACTTTAATTAGCGTCAATGATTTCCTTACCGACGCATTCAAACAGTTCACTCCCTTTAACGTTGCATGATATAGTTACACAAGTTAATAAATATCTCCAGGGTAAAAAATAAAACCAGGGAGTATAAAATGTAGATGTAAATGTCGCTGTTCATTATGTTATCTGGATCGGGATGGAAGTTATGGTAGTATTTCGTAACCTTTCACTTGTTAATAATTCTTTCCCGGCGTAGATCGTAGATGTGTGTGTGTGTGGCTGGCAGGTTTTCTGTCCATCATTCTTTTTATTCACGTATCAGTTTGTCGATCTGGTTATATGTGTCAGTCTTTCACTCACTCAACCATGTCCCACGCTCATCTACCTCTCTCTCTCTCTCTCTCTCTCTCTCTCTCTCTCTCTCTCTCTCTCTCTCTCTCTCTCTCTCTCTCTCTCTCCAACGACCAGTTTCTTCTTATCATCATCTCCTTGCCCGTCCTTCCTCTACTTCCCTCTCTCCTTCTCTCCTTCCCTCCTTCCCTCCTTCCCTCCCTCCCTTTCTACCTCCCTCCCTCTCCCTTCCCGTGGACACCAAAGCATCCGCCTGATTTATAACCTCGGACGCTTATGAAGTTGTCCAGTCGTCCGCGGATTTGTGGCACGAGAGAGAGAGAGAGAGAGAGAGAGAGAGAGAGAGAGAGAGAGAGAGAGAGAGAGAGAGAGAGAGAGAGAGAGAGAGAGAGAGAGAGAAAGAGAGAATAGGAGGGTAAGGAAGAAGGAAGAGGGAGGCATAAGGTTAGGAAATATTCTGCCATTTCAGAATCAGACCTTTTCCAGAGTCGTTGATATGTAAATTGTATGAGTTCACTGGTAGGGAGGGAGAGGAAGGCAAGGGAAGGGAGGAATGAGGAGGGATGAAGGAAGGGAGAGAGGGAGGAAGGAGATGACGGAGGGAGGTATGAAAGGTGGGAAGGAAGGAGGGATTGAGGGAGGAGGGAGGAAGGGAGGAAGGGAGGTGATAGCGACAGATAGAGTCAAGAGGGAGTAAGGAGAATGAGGGTAACATTTCAGATGGCATTACACTATTGATAATAAGAGAGAGAGAGAGAGAGAGAGAGAGAGAGAGAGAGAGAGAGAGAGAGAGAGAGAGAGAGAGAGAGAGAGAGAGAGAGAGAGAGAGAGAGAGAGAGAGAGAGAGAGAGAGAGAGAGAGAGAGAGATGGAGGGCATTTCACTGGACATTTAGACAACTCGCCCTGACTACCAATGACTTCTCCACGCAAGCCTCCATCCCTTTCCTCCCCCTTTCTCTCTCTCTCTCTCCACCTTTGCTACTCCTCCTTATGTACCTTACTCCACTTCTCTTTTTTTTTGTCTCCCTTTTCACTCCACCTTTTCTCTTTGTTATCTCCACATTTGCAACTCTTCCTTCTATACCTTACTCCATCTCTCCCTTCCTTTCCTCCCCTTTTTCACCAGTTCCTACTCCTTTTTGTGCTTTCAATCCCAGCACACTTCCATGCCTCTCTCTCTCTCTCTCTCTCTCTCTCTCTCTCTCTCTCTCTCTCTCTCTCTCTCTCTCTCTCTCTCTCTCTCTCTCTTTCCTCCTCTTTCTCTTCTATTTTATTCCTTTCCTACACTTCCACTACGTATTTCTCGCTTTCCTCTCCCTTGTAACTCCTCCATCTTCCCTTCCCCTTCCCTCCACTCCTCTCTCCCCTCTTCCTCCGTAGCATTACCACATATTGCTTATCTCTCTCACCCATTTCACCTCCTCTCTTCCTATCTTCTATATAGGCTCTCCATCTATGCTTCCTCTACTCCCATACCTCCTTCCCTCCACGTTTCCTACCCATCCAGAGCTCCATTTCCTCCACGATTCCTCTCTCTACACACTTCCTCCTTTGTCCCTCCCTCCCTCCCTCCCTCCCTCCTTTCACTGCATAGCTATCCTTCATGTATCCTTTGCTTCCCTTCCTTCTATATCTCGGTATCATTATTTATCTTCTCTACACCTTCCTTCCTCTTTTTTTTCTTCCTTTTTTCACTTTCTCTCCTCCCTCCCTTACTTTATCTCTTACCTCTCTCTCTCTCTCTTTCTCTCTCTCACGTACGGAATGGCGTCATCCAGGCAGTGTCAGGCGTGTTTGTCTGTCATTTTTTTCCTGTCTCGTGGCGCCGGGTTCTTTCTTCCCTCCCTCCCCGGCACCGCTATGAGCAAAGGGACATCCCGGCACTTTTTGTACGTCAGCTCCCGTGAACTTAGTAATGCTTCATCTTCAGCCTTGATTTATAAAGGGTTTACTTCAAGCCAGACTGGTGTTGTTATTCACTGCTCCTGTTGGTATATTTTGACTGTATTTATTTATTTGATCTATGTGAAGTAAGTGGCAATTGGTGTCTGCCTTTTTTTTCTTCTTTCTTTTCCTATCGCTTTTAGTGGATTCATTTTCGCCTCGCCTTCCTGTCATAATGTGAAAATAATGAGCCTTGATTATTTCCTGTCGTTTATTTATTTTTTTTTCCCTCCTATTTTTTTTTTTTTTAGTTCTCAGGTGACGTAAGGTTTCATCAGTAACTTTTTTTTTTATTACTATTTTTTTTTTTATGGCATGACTAGGTGTTGCTACCCAGGCAAGTCACGAGGGGAAGTTCCTTGTGGCATTTTGTTAATTTTCCTGTTCATTTATTCTTAATTCTCTCACATTGGCGCTAGAAACTCTTGCTATAGCTGTTGTCAAGGTCTGTCAGGGTGTTGGTGGTAGCAGTGGTGGTGGTGGTGGTAGTGGTGGTGGTGGTGATGACTTGGTGTTGTCGTCGACTTTGGGGTCTTGTTGTGAGAGTTTTTGTTTGTGGTTTATTTATCTGCTTCCCACCTGCGTCATGCTGCTGTAACTCCGATGTGACATGTCTGGTCAGGTCAGGTCAGGTTAGGAGGTTAGGTTAGAACGCAGAGACAGAAAGAGAGAGACTCACAGTGATAGTTCTGAATTATCTTCCTCCCATCATCCACCACTCTAATTATCTTCTTCCTCACCTGTTCCCACCCATTAAATACTTCCTCTCCTTTACTCCTCCCAATTTCTCCTCCTCCTCCTCCTCCTCCTCCTCCTCCTCCTCCTCCTCCTCCTCCTCCTCCTCCTCCCCATCCTTCCCTTCATCTCATCTCTTCTCCTCCACCCGATTTCTCCTCCACGTCTCCTCTGAAAGGCCTCCACCTACTCCCCATCCCTGCTCTCCCTTCTCCTTCCCCTTGAAAAATTACCTGTGTCGCCTTGCCCTCGTCGAAAGGTTCCACTCCTCTCCTTCTCATGCGAAAGAATGTTTCTCCCTTCTCCTGCCGTACCTTCATCTCTCATCCTGCGAACCACGCCCTTCAGATTGACACTCCCAGCACAGCACCCCTTCATAACTCCCCTTTCCCTTACCTTTCCTGCCCTTGTCTGACCGCTGCGTCATTGCCTTGGCGTGGCGGGGCGAGTTGAAACCGCAATTTTTTTGAGATGCCTGTTGAATCCTGAACACCCATATCCTCGTACCTGGTTGGTATTCCCTTGCCGAGGCCACCCCCCGACCTCACTCTAGAAAAGGTCACTGAATACTAAGGCGTCTGGTACCCTGGTCATGTCGAAGGAAGGTGATATCTTACTCAAAGGAGCTTATATCAGGCACTTAGTACGCAGGTCATTTCAAATCCGGGTTTTTTCGTTGTACCCCAGCTCGTTTAATATGTAGTACGCAAGGCACCTTATATCCAGGTCACTTAACATCCACGTCATTTCGTACTCAGGTGGTATCGTGTTCGGGTCATTTTATAACATGACCATTGCGTGCTGAACTCTCTTTTGTATTATTTGTTTTTTTCTTCTTCTTCTTCTTCTCCAACTCGATTAGATTAGAGTTAGTGATCATTTTCTTTTTTCAACTTCTCTGGTCTTAAAGTATAAATGACGTGTTGGTTTCTATTCCATGTTAGGAGGTCAGTTTGAAATCAATACGTGTCAAAGATGCTTCTAATTAAGGCCAACCCAACACCTTATTTAGTCCCAGGTGTTATGAAGGATAGTTTCATCCTTGCTCGCTTCCCTACCTTTTGTTTTTCTTTCTAAGGCTGCCTGTCTCGACCCTTGCTATCAGTGCTGTGTAGGGGCGAGACGATGGTGTCTTATGGGCTGCAGGAAATATTGATGTCCATTCTCGTGTGTATGTTGCCCCGGGGAGGAAGGAAGAAAGAAATGAAGGAAGGAAGGAGGTGGGCGTGGTCTGATGACGCACGTATAGGATAATCTGACTGAATGGTGTGTGTGTGTGTGTGTGTGTGTGTGTGTGTGTGTGTGTGTGTGTGTGTGTGTGTGTGTGTGTGTGTGTGTGTGTGTGTGTGCAATTATCGATCAATTAGTCTGACGTTATTTGTATGTAAATTAATGGAGAAAATTATTTGCCACAATTTGTTGAAATTTTTAGAAAACAAAAATGTAATTAATAAATAGCTTCATGGCTTCCTGAGTATCAGTTCATAGTTGAGAAAGATAGAAAGCTGTTATGTCCCTTGTTCTAGATCAAGTTGTCTATTTTATTTCAAACAGCCTTAAGTATCCAACGGTTCCGATGACGTTTGGTCTTTCTTTGCGTTCCTTTATATTCGTCCTCTTCCTCTTCATCATCATCGTCGACGTCATCGTCGTTGTCATCATCATCATCATCCTCATCATCATCATTATCATCATTATCATCATCATTATCATCATTATCATCATCATCACCATCACCATCATCATCACCACCACCACCACCACCACTCCCACGCTAGGAGGGCAGCCAGGCTGGGTGTGTTCAGGAGGCTGCCTGCCGTCCGCCACACTCCCTGGCCAACATGTACTTGTCAGGTACGGAAAACTATCTGATTTAATTTGACTAATTGTTCATTCAATTTAGAGCTCTGAAATGTTGTTTACATGTTTATCACACTTTTTTTTTAAGCAACGCAAGACTAACATCATTTAATTACCAGCTGTGAAATTCTGACAGGTAAAAATGATAACTATTTTCTTTATTTCATGACATATAAATGCACTTGTAAACATGGCATCATGTGTGTTTGCTATTCCATGAACACTCCTTTGTGGTAGTGAAGAGGACAAGCTGCCAGAGTACAACTACGTGAGTCTGGCGTAGTGACACACGTATAGCGTAAATAACGTTGTAGGGACTTTCACTCCCAACACTAGGACCCCCGTGACAGTGTAGGAAGAACGTTCGCTGAAATATACTGGAAACTCTGCAATTCTAGTTAAAAAAAACATAACTGCTTGTAAATCGCTGAAAACGTGGGATTAGAAAAGGGATTAAAGTTTCCTTCAAGTTGTTCAATGCCTGCCAAGAGGAAGATTTTAGGAGGACAGAATGAAAAAAAGGCTTAGATACATATGAGTAAATAGACGGATGATAATTCAACAACCTTCAACTTGCTAATGACTTTGGTTTAGTAAGTAAGTACGTAGACGAGCCACAACAGATGGCTAGCAAATTGTTTAATAGTCTAGCAAGTTATTATGAGACCAGACCAATATTATAGATGATATATATATATATATATATATAAAAACGATGGATACATTTGATAGCGAAGGCAAACAGTTAGCTAGTACGAATTCACACAACTTAAAAATAAAAAATAAAAAAGAAGTTACAAACATAACCATTCCTAAAAGGTTAATTTTGAACCAGTAACTAAAACACGGCTCGCCATTTTAAAGAAAATATGCTTGCCAATGCGGAAAAAAGGTAAAATGTACGTGAAATATTAATTAAAACTGGAAATAGATGGAAAGATAGACAGGTACAATGGGAAGTCGGGAGGAAAATTGGAGCCAGAACGAACATGAAACAAAATAAAAAAAACTGACATCAGAGAGAGAGAGAGAGAGAGAGAGAGAGAGAGAGAGAGAGAGAGAGAGAGAGAGAGAGAGAGAGAGAGAGAGAGAGAGAGAGAGAGAGAGAGAGAGAGAGAGAGAGAGAGAGAGAGAGAGAGAGCATTAATTGGAATAGGGGAACAACATGATAATGATGTTACATTTTATTTGTGTGTGTGTGTGTGTGTGTGTGTGTGTGTGTGTGTGTGTGTGTGTGTGTGTATGTGTGTGTGTGTGTGTGTGTGTGCGCGCGCGTGCACCGTACAGTAAATTACTGAATATAATCAAAGATATGTCAGAGATAAAAGAAAGAACAACGGAAGTAACAGAATTATCAATGTATTTTTTTTTGTTTTCGTTCAGTTTTGTTATATATGTTTTCTTTTTCCCGTGCTTGTAAATATTTCACGAAGACTAATGTTCCTGTCTCCTGGCGCTCTGACTTCCTGCCTGTCTGTCTGTGTCATCCCGTCTCTGTTTTTCTATACTCAGTACTTACGTGCCTGTCTGCCTGCCTGCATGTCTCTGCCTCTGTTTGTAACCCCACATTTCTCTCTCTCTCTCTCTCTCTCTCTCTCTCTCTCTCTCTCTCCTCTCTCTCTCTCTCTCTCTCTCTCTCTCTCTCTCTCTCTCTCTCTCTCTCTCTCTCTCTCTCTCTCTCTCTCTCTCTCTCTCTCTCCACCTTTAAAGAAGAAGCAAACACCCATAAAATGTTTGTCCACACTCGTCAAGGAGTGAGATTGTACTGATCTGAAGAGAGGAATAGAGAGAGGGAGGAAGGGAGGGATGGACAGGTGTGTAGGGGAAGAAAGGGCTGAGGACAGGTAGGAAAGGTATGCCGACGTATGGGCTGAGTTGTGTACCGGTGGTTTCAGTAGAGGAAAGGGTAGAGAGGAAGGAAAGGGCTGGATTAGTGATGGGATGGCTAGGGTGTGGTGTTGGAGGCGAGGGACGAGGTGTACAAGCGTGGGCGGCCTGATGGAAGGGGTGGTGGTAGGGGGCAGCAAAGGGAGGGAGGTTCTGTGTGCCAGTGTCGTGCAGCACGTGTCTGAGTGAGTGTCAGGGGCGGGAATAATGCACCGAGCAGGCGTGTTGCACCTGTGGCGGCGACTGTAACCTTCTGCTGCTGCTGCTTCTGATGATGGTGGTGATGGTGATGATGATGATGATGATGATGATGATGATGTGATGAAACACACACGTATACACTGCACACACACACACACACACACACACACACACACACACACACACACACACACACACACACACACACACACACACACACCCACACCCACACACACACACACACATGTTTAATGACACGAATGGCCGAAGTCTCTGGGAAATAAAATCATACAAAGATGTGCGCACATAAATGCATGCATACATACTATATGCATACATACATACATGCATGCGTACATCCATGCATTCATCCGTCCATCCATCCATTCATAAATACATCCATAGATACATATATGCATACATGCGTATATATACATACACACATACATACATAAGCTATCCAATCATGTATTCATATATGCCTGCATCATCATCTATGCACATTCTGGCACTCTTGCTGCAACACATACTACCACTCATCACTGCAATGGGTGTATGAGGTGCAACGTTTCATCAGTAATACACTGTATACTCGACACGGCGCGCTCATCAGCGACCATCAATATTAGCAGCAGGCGTGAGGTGAGGCGACGGGCGGCGGGCGGCGGGCTATGGTGTTGCATTCGGCGGGCGGGCGGGCGGCGGATGGGTGGGTGGTGGTAGTGGTCCCACTTTAGTCAGCAGCGGGCCGAGCTGAGGTCATCAATTTCCCGGAGCACATCCATTTTACTGGTATGCGGCATCAGTGTCCTGCCGGGTCATCCGTTTCCAGGCACAATGCGTCAATGGTAATAAAAAAAATGGAGTTACGATCGTTAATACAAATCTGGTTGCAGAGACATCAGTTTGGCGAGGGAGAAAAACAGGTGGCATTTAGCCCCGGCGATAACACACACACACATCTAAACCAACGACCTGGTGAACGCGTGCACGGATCGTCCTATTTATGAAAACAGGCCGAGAGTTGCTTTATTAGAGGAAGAAAGATGAAGTGCAAGCTTTTTATTAGTTAAAAAAAAAGATGAAGGCTTGGCATCATAATGAGATTACTGCCTCTATATACAGGCAAATCAACCACAATATGATGGAAATACAACAGCACACACAAAAAAAATACACGTTGTTTGACTAAAAAGCCGATGCAGCCGTCGGTTGGTGCGAGTCTAACGAGGCATTGATGATGTGTTAAAAGACAGGAACCAAGGGAGGAAAGGAGAAAGAAAGAGAAAGAGAGAGAGAGAGAGAGAGAGAGAGAGAGAGAGAGAGAGAGAGAGAGAGAGAGAGAGAGAGAGAGAGAGAGAGAGAGAGAGAGAGAGAGAGAGAGAGAGATAGATAATGTGACAGGTATACTTTTTAAGGCTATTTTTTCTTTTACCACGAGCAAGAAAAGCCTGCCCATCACCATTCCTTCCCTCCTTCACTAAAAACCTTCTTCATCTACGTTCTCTCTTCCCTTCCTCCATTCCTTTCCCTCTCCTCCTCCTCCTCCTCCTCCTCCTCCTCCTCCTCCTCCTCCTCCTCCTCCTCCTCCTCCTCCTCCTCCTCCTCCTCCCTCCACTCCTTCCTCTCTTTCCCCTCGCCCATAGATACAGGAACTCATTATCACCTCGCGCCGAGTGAATGGTCCTGTAGAAAGAGAGAGAGAGAGAGAGAGAGAGAGAGAGAGAGAGAGAGAGAGAGAGAGAGAGAGAGAGAGAGAGAGAGAGAGAGAGAGAGAGAGAGAGAGAGAGAGAGAGACGCATACGCCGTCTTCCACCTTAATGAACATGCCAGCCGCCTCGTGTTTTTTGGGTGGGGGCCTGAGCTGTATGGGCCGGGACCGTCTAGCGGGGCGTAAATGCAGGTTTCGCTTGTTTTGTGTTAATTGTATGGGATTTGTAAGAGCTGAGAGGATGAGGGAAGGAGGGAGGGAGAGAGGGATGGAGGGAGGGAAAGAGGGAGGGAGCCGTGAAGTAGAGGAGGGAAATAGGACAGGGTGGAGAATTAAGAGTTGCAAAGGGGGAAAGACGGAATGAACACGAGACTTAATTTTCCAAAGGGTGTTAAGGGGGATGTTGAGGGAAAGAAATGTCTAGTTTGTTGCTTTAGAATATAATGAGATGTGACGCATGATTCACGGGATATTTATGCAGCGCCGGGTATGGAAGAGTAGGAGTAATGTGGAAGCGTAGGCCATTGCTGTCCCTCGATGGGTTGGGAGTGTGATGAACGAGAGCATCACAGACCCCATGGCCTTTGTGTGTCGGTGTGTTTTTGGGTGTGTGTGTGTGGTTGTGTGTGTGTGTGTGTGTGTGTGTGTGTGTGTGTGTGTGTGGGTGTATGTGTGTGTGTGTAAGGTTTATGTGACAAGTCCAGGTTATTAATATCATGAAATATGTCCTTCCTTACTTGTAGTTCACAGTGACCTCTCGCAGGGCTGAGTACTACACAATACTATGTTTCGTTGTCTTTGTTCAGCCACCAATGGATGGTTTCAAGATTTTCTAAAACTAGCAAAATAGAAAGAAGTGTTATTTACAAAATGAAGATACACATTTTTTTTTTAAAGATAGTCAGTGTATTATTGTTAGGTTATGTTGAACTTTCCTCAGTATCATTTTGTAGTTGATGACATCATATGAGTATTTAGTCCAATCATCTGTTACTACCATTGTAATGTTGCTGTATGGCTTTGTCGTGCGATTACAAAGAGTTGGTAAGCCTCTGGTACTGCAAACGTATCATCAAACTTAAAATATTACCCCACACCCACACTGGACAGCGGGCGTCACGTGCGGCTCACTCACTAAACCTCTGTTGTTAAATAAATAAATAAAACACAATTAACGTCATGTTTATAGTAAAGTTATACTGGTTGTAACAATTATGATTTAAATTTTACCCATAACTGTTATAATTTATGTTGTTTCTCTTAATCAATCAGCCAATCTGTCTGCTTTAAATGCTACAATTAATATACGGAATGGCTATGGAGTCCCGCCATCCATTCACAAAGCTTGACAAATGAAAGTAACGGACACAGAGGAACAATAAATGAAAATCATGAGGAAGCATGCAAATGTTTATACCGCAGCAACAATGTAGTCTCCCTCCCCCCCACCGACACACACCTGCTAGTGCTACACAGGTGTGCCTTTACATCACCGTGGCTGGCACTGCTGCAGACTCATACCCGGAACACATTCAGAATTTCGAATAAAAGTCAACACAAAGCAGCGTGATGTTCGTCAGCTGCTGCAGCCCAGGGATGGTGAGGTGAGGTGAGGTGAGGTGTTACATGTGGGTCAGATGTTCACTACCTACATCATCCTTCACTGACACCTGTTATAACATGTGTTGCGTCCACCACTGACTTTTTGGATTCTCGTTTCCTTACTGACGTGAGATCTGTTCATTGAGGGACTGAGGGGGGTGTGTGTGTGTGTGTGTGTGTGTGTGTGTGTGTGTATATGTGTATGTGTGTGGTGTGCGTGCGTGTGCATGCGTGTGTGCGCGCGTGTGTGTGTGTGTGTGTGTGTGTGTGTGTGTGTGTGTGTCTGTGTGTCTGTGTGTCTGTGTCTGTGTCTGTGTCTGTGTCTGTGTCTGTGTCTGTGTCTGTGTCTGTGTGTGTCTGTGTGTGTAGGGGGATGTCTGAATGCATGATGCATATAAATGCTAACAAAGAAATATTTGCAATGAGAGAGAGAGAGAGAGAGAGAGAGAGAGAGAGAGAGAGAGAGAGAGAGAGAGAGAGAGAGAGAGAGAGAGAGAGAGAGAGAGAGAGAGAGAGATAGAGAGAGATGGGGGGAGGGAGAGCGAATCAGAACATCTAATTTCAGTGTAATTATCGCGGCGTTACCTCGCTCCTCTAAGATAAAAGGTGAGGACAGGGCCGCGGGCGGAGACTAAGAGGATTTGCTTCTAATCTCACCGTAAATCTGAAAGTAATATTGAAGTGGCGCCTTTTTCCTCACAGCAAATTGCAGCGTTTACTGGATTCTGTTGGTCGGTGGGAAGACAAATTAAAGATACTTGTGTTCACCCTTTGTTTTCGGCTTAGCTCAAGATGTACATTTTTCACATGAGGTTAAGAGCAAGTTCATCGGAGCGTTAAGTGTTGGAGGGCGTTGAATAGTCAGTGACAGTCTCCCTTCCCGTTTGTTCCTACCCTTATTCCCGTCTTAATGGCAGCACATGAGAGGGTTTGAGCAGTACTCGACATTGCGTGAAGGAACTTTAATACTAAGGGAGGAGATGCAGCAATGTGATAGTGCCGTCCTACACGTCCAGGAAGCCAACGTGACAACTTGATGGAATAAGCTTCAATGGATTAAATCAACAAATTAATATTCATACATTTCATGGTTGTTTCAGTAATGTAGGATCTCTGAAGCAAGTTTGATTGGGTGGTTTAATATTTTCCCAATGGTTTGATATTGCACGTGTCAAGGGTGAGTGGTGGAGGCTGGTGGTCATGATAATTCAGTGTCAATCTTGCCACTACCTGATTATCTTTCAACACATCATTTCAATCTCCTCCATGCTATTAATCCAAATTAGCTCTCAATGCAGCCTCGGACAAGTAGAGATTCGTAGAGTGCAGTGGAAGTTAGCAATGCACAATTAATAGTATTTGTACCTGCACCAGCACACGTTACACTCATCACAGTACCGTAAAATAGAGGTGCACTATTTCCACGCCCATTTACATGAAGATTTATGAACAGTTTCTTGAAATGAAGCCAAACATCATATATGTTTTTTTTTATTTGCAACTTCACACTGATCACTCATTTTAATCGCCAATATGCATAGACTTCCATTCATCTACCAAAGAGGATGTCTGCCATTTATCTCTCCAAACTTTTAGCTTATCTAGGTCTGCCTTAATTTTGCCACAGTCGTCGGCACTTAATGCTTTACCGCCTGATTTTGTATCGTCAGTGAATTTTGTTACATAATGGAAAGTGTGGCTCCCAATAGCCTTCCTTGAGGCCCAGTATTAGTTACGTGAAGCCAAGCTGATGCTTCCCATTGTTGACGGTTTGAGAACAAGTCTCTTAACCAAGTACATAAATAACCATCTTCTCAGTGTGACCGCAATGTTGAGATGAGCTGTTGTGGGTGACATTATACAATGTATTTTTGTGGTCCAGGTAAATATCATCAAACGATACCCGGGCGTCCCAATTAACGTATACATCATTAACGAAATCCAAAAGGTTAATTAAACATGTTTTATTACTATTTAATTCATGTTGGTTGTCTGCTGTTATTAGTTTATTGACTTCACGGAACGAGACTATTCTGTCTAATATTTTTTCTCAAATTGCTTCATTACAACTGAC
>JAPQNM010000013.1:5050709-5058209 GCA_029783475.1 Metacarcinus magister | reverse complement strand
CATGGCTTGGCGGCTGTATTAACCTGTTCTAATTGATATTCCCGGCAGACTCTAGCTGAGGCCCTTGTCTTCAGCCTAACTCAAGCGGATTAAAACATCTCCTTCGACCGCCAGCCCAAATAGAGAACGTAACCCTTATTTACTTTGTATAATTCGAGCTAACCTATTGACTGTATAGCTTCGTATATATGTGTGTGTGTGTGTGTGTGTGTGTGTGTGTGTGTGTGTGGTGGGCCTGGCGGGAGGAATGGAGTGGAAGGAGGTGAGGCGAGGGAAGGATGGATGGATGTGTGAGGTGGAAGGAGGTGAGGGTGAGGCAAGGTTGGGTGTGTGTGAGGTGGGAGGAGAATGGCAGTGAGGAAGGAGGGTGAGGGAAGCAAGGCAGGAGATGGATAATTACATATTCTTGGCATTGGCTTTCTTGGTTGGATGGTAATTAGTGTTTGGGTTTGAATATTGAATGATAATATTAATTTCTTAGGCTTAAAGAGGCGAGTCGTCCTCCTTTCTCTCTTTTATCTCTCTCCCTCTCTTCTGTTCTCTCTCTCTCTCTCTCTCTCTCTCTCTCTCTCTCTCTCTCTCTCTCTCTCTCTCTCTCTCTCTCTCTCTCTCTCTCTCTTGTTTTTTTTTCTCTAATGCTTTGTCTTCTCGGCACTTCCTCATATTCCATGACATTGACCTGACCTTTCCCTCCGCTCTCTCTCTCTCTCTCTCTCTCTCTCTCTCTCTCTCTCTCTCTCTCTCTCTCTCTCTCTCTCTCTCTCTCTCTCTCTCTCTCTCTCTCTGTTTTATATTCTAACCTGACCAATAACATTTTCTTTTTTCCTTGTATATTTTTCATGAATTAATTTTCTTACTTACTTTCAGTCCATCACTTTCTCGGTTCTCACATTTCATTCTTCTTCTATTATTTATTATTATTTTTTTCCTCCTCTTCTAACATTCCCTCTGCTGCCACGACTCTCCCTCCCTCGTTCGGGTCTGCTTTGGGTCCTTTTCTGTCTTTTTTTCTCTCAATTTTTTTCTCTCTGGGTGGAATAGAAGTTGTGGGCGGTATGAGAGACGCGAGGACAAGGCAAGGCAAGGCAAGGCAGGGGAGAAGAGTGGCACGGAGTGAAATGGAGTGGGAAGGAGTGGCAATGAGAGGGAGTGGGAGAGGGAGTGGGTAAGAGAAAGGTCTTGCTGCCATTTTATTATGTTTTTTAGTACCTTGTTTGCATCTTCTTCTTTCCTTGTTTTGTTTTGTTGGGTTGGTCTTATTGAGGTTTTCTCTTTTTTTTTGTTGTTGTTGTTCTGGTAGTCGTGGTGGTGGTGGTGGTGGTGGTGGTGGTGGTGGTGGTGGTGGTGGTGGTGGTGGTGGTGGTGGTGGTGGTGGTGGTGGTGGTGGTGATGGTGGTGGTGGTTTTTATACCAAGGATTGAGACCTGAGTACATATAACGAGAGAGAGAGAGAGAGAGAGAGAGAGAGAGAGAGAGAGAGAGAGAGAGAGAGAGAGAGAGAGAGAGAGAGAGAGAGAGAGAGAGAGAGAGAGAGAGAGAGAGAGAGAGAGAGAGAGAGAGACAGAGGGAAATGATAAAGAAACAATGAACAATGGCGAAACATTACGACAATGACGCTTCATTTTTGAGGATTCTTTATTATAATGTAAATAACACAACGGAACACAAGGGAATAACAAAGAGCAGCAGACCAATTGGCTCCTACGCGGATGTGTGTCACCAACTTCACTATCTGATCTAAAGTGAGAGACGTAAGATTGGAAAGACGAATGTTTCTCTCCACTCATGATTCCCTCCAACTGTGGCTGACATGAAAGGAAGAAACAACTTGTAACATAGAGAAAAAAAATGCATGAAAGTTGAAAGGGAGGAGGAAGAGGATGAGAAGAAATATTATGCTCAAAATGTCTGTCAATAGATTCTCTCAATTTGTAAGATATTTCTAACCACCGTGCATTGAGGGTTTGCTTTTAAGAGGAGGAGGAGTGAAGAGGAAGAGGATGCAGATAAAAAGATGAATAAAAAGAGGAAGAGGGAGGGAGGGTGGCTGAGGAATGTGCATATATTCAGAGACGTGTTGTAAGAAACGAAAACTTACACAGTTAGAGAAGTATAACATTGGATTACAAAGGAAGAAGTGATACCAAAAAAACATTTGATGTATAACAAGTGTCTGCTGGACTGTGTATTAGTAAGAAAAGTTAGAAGGGAACACCATGTAATTTATAGGAAATGAGGACATGGAAATCTTAAAGCAAAACATAACATAATGAGAAAGACATATAATACATTAACACGACTGAGGGAGAAGAAGGGAAGAGGTAATATAACAGGGAGTAATGAAGTAAAAAGAAAAAACAAAACAATGAAAATGTTAAAACCAGCAGCAGCGACTTGAACAATAACAACATAAACATCAACAACAACATAATTAACAACAACAACAATAGAAGTAATAACAACAATAAAAACTTTCTCTTGATTTTTTTTTCTCTCTCTCTCTCTGAAAAAAAAATTAACCTTACCCACCCTTACCCACCCTTCGACCCTTACCACTCGGCCACACACACAACCCACTTTTTTATCCACCCACCTAGCAACACATCATAGTACATCCATCCACCTACCAAACCTTACCCAACATCCACCCACTCACCCATTCCACTCACCCACTCCACTCACCCACTCCACTCACCCACATATTCACCTTCTCATCCCACATGTAGGGCGTGAGGAGGCGGCAAGATTTCGTTGTTCGTTCCATTATTCACAGGTGGGTCGTGTTTGAGGCTGGCGGGGACGTAGTGGCAGTGGTGGCGATGGTGGTTGTAGTGGTGGTGTGGCTACCGCTGTGGTGCCCTTTTGTTAGGAAGTTCACAAGAATATATTCAGTACCACACACATGGAAAGACTGGAGACCTGCTCTGTGTGTGTGTGTGTGTGTGTGTGTGTGTGTGTGTGTGTGTGTGTGTGTGTGTGTGTGTGTGTGTGTGTGTGTGTGTGTGCACTTATCCATTTGTCTGGGTGTGTCTGTCCCCTCTTTGTCCTTTCTATTTCTTGTTTGTGTGTGTTCTTTCGCTGTTTCCCTATTTTTTCTGTTTCCTCTCTCTCTCTCTCTCTCTCTCTCTCTCTCTCTCTCTCTCTCTCTCTCTCTCTCTCTCTCTCTCTCTCTCTCTCTCTCTCTCTCTTTCTTTTTCTCTGTATTTCCTTAATAAACCAAATTTTTACATTAATTCTTAAACTATAATTTTCTCTGTTTCTTCATTTTTGTCTGATTATTATAATGCTTCTTACGGACCTTGTTTTTTCCCCTCTCTCTTACCTGGTACTCTTAAAGGTCAATGTCCCTGGCTGTGTAACCTCAGCATCTTCCTTTCTTCTCCAGTCCTTGCTCTTGCTCCTTACCCCTCCATCCCCTCCTCCTTCTCCTTACCCCACTTCCTCTTCCACCTCCTCTGTACCTACCTCTTCCTCCTCCTCCTCCTCCTTCTCTCCTCCATTTTCTTCTCCTCCTCTATTTCCTCCTCCTCCTCCTCCTCCTCCTCCCACACACTCCTGAACCAGGGGTCGACGTCCAATTAAGCGAGACAGACCAAACACGAGGGAAAACCTGATTTATGATTGTTTTGCCTCGAGTGCCGAGGACTGTTTGGGAGCCAGGGGACAGGGGAGGGGTGGAACAGGAGAGGAGAAAGGGGGCAGGGAGGGGAGAGACGAGAAAGAGAGAGGGGAATAGAAGGGGGAGTAAATGTAGGGGGATACGTGAGGGATTGCATACACAGGAACAGGGAGTAATGTAGGTTGAAGGAAGAACGGCTCATTTAGTTTGTATTTAGTCCGTAAAAAATATGAAGCTGCAACATGGGGGAAGGGGGAGTGTATGTGGCCTAAATCTGACCGTTGCCAAGGATCACAATGCCTTTTTGGGGAGGAGAGAAAATCGGGTAAAAGTGGAGGGGAGACTAATGAGGAGAAAAACGTAAAAAAACTCTAACGAAAGTGAAGTTATTGGTAAAGTTTTGCGTCTAGGCACTGAGGGGATGTAGCAGGATGGAGGAAGAGGACGGGGGAGGGGGGGAGGGGGTCGTAAAAGAAACAGAAAGATCTTTGGAATGGGATGTCGAGATGCAGTGATTGGCTGGAAAAGAGACTCAGTAGAGAGGCACAGATGTAGGACGTAAAAAAGACTGAAACGCGAGGAAAAGAAGCAAGTCTGGCCGGGAATTGGAAAGATGAAACATACAGTAGTGAGGCATGAGAGGCCGTAAAGAAAATGGAAATGGTATACGAGAGAGAGAGAGAGAGAGAGAGAGAGAGAGAGAGAGAGAGAGAGAGAGAGAGAGAGAGAGAGAGAGAGAGAGAGAGAGAAAGAGAGAAAGAGAGAGAGAGAACATTATAGCCAGTTGCAGGATTATGTCAGAGTTAACAGCTCAGGTAATCTATGTTTCACTTCTTTACTGCTGGTTATGAGATGACAGGAAGGTAGGAAGATAAGTAGATAGGAGATAAGAAATTTCCTGGAATGATAATAAAAGGAGAAGATTTTTGTCATACAGTGAAATCATATAAGCTGATGACGTTGATGATGATGATGATGATGATGATGATGATGATGATGATGATGATGATGATGATAAGAAAACATAACGGTGATAATCCTCGTCCTTTCCCTTCCCTCATACCTGTAAACTCGTGAAGTAAACCAAACCAACACTATTTTTTATTACTGTTTAACTCAAAATATGTGGAACTTTTTATAACACGGAAGGCAGATTCAAAGCAGGTTTTACTGCAACGTAGAGACATGATAGCCAGTAAATCAGTTATGAGAGGGCTGGTGAGGGCAATGTGCTGAAATGATCAGTATTAAAGGGACATAAAAAACTTAATAGAAGAAGAGAGTAAGAGGAGATTGGAAATAAAAGAAGCAGGGTAATGGCAGGACTTTGTTTCCTTCTTCTTCTTCTTTTTCTTCTTCTTCTTCTTCTTCTTTTTCTTCTTCTTCTTCTTTTTCTTTTTCTTTTTCTTTTTCTTTCTTTTTCTTCTATTTTTTCTTTTTCTTCTTTTTCTTCTTCTATTTCTTTTTTTTTTTTTTCTTCTTCTTCATCTTCATCTTCACCATTTTAATCATCATAATCGATTATGGTGATCACTATCGTTTTTAAATGCTCATTATTGAATGTTGTCCCTTCGTTCAGGTTATTGAACTGTTTGGAAAAATAAAAGTTTTCCCAGTAAATTAAATTTTCTTCTTTCCTCACGATATCTTGTAAACATTGACCAATTTACTGAGTGGTTATTTTGGTCCCCACATATGCTGCATTTTTATCTTCGATAATAAACTTGATTTCGCTGTAAAGCACTATATAATTTTCTTAATTTTGTTTTGAAAGTTTGTATACTACGTCGATATCATGATTATTTTTATTTCATAATTCAACATAAGAAAATCATACATATTTCCTTATATATTTTCCTGACTTTGACAACCTCTGTACAGTCTTTTCTATATGATTAGAAGCCTTTCCCATTTTAATGTAGACGGCATTTCGCGAATACACTATATCCATCTAATGAAACTTCAGCTATAAGACGCTTGTTACGTGCATTACACCAAGATCATGTTAACAAAATAAAGTATGTGTTTTGGCATATACATGAACCATTAAAAGGTTATGTTCTGTAATAACACTCCTTTTATTAGCATACATCTTACTTAGTAGTTCCATATACGTAGTTAGGGCTGTGCATGACATGATTCTGTTCCTTACTTTTACACTTAAACAAGACGACATAGTGGACAGAAACCGCCTCACCACATGGCCAATAGACTCTTCGTCCACAGACTTAACTATACTACTCGTAAAAGTAATAGTAGTAGTAGTAGTAGTAGTAGTAGTAGTAGTAGTAACAAGAGGAGGAGGAGGAGGAAAGGCAAGAAGGCGAATATGTTGTTGTAAATGAAGCAGCAGAGGAGGCTTGGGAATGGGTCTTAGGGCGGCAGGGATAAGAGGTAGCAGGGGCATGCAGAGGAAGGGGTGCGGGAAACCAGTGCCAGTGGTTGCAGAGGGGGGGGGGACGAGGTGGTGGGACTCCCGTACGTGCTAGGGTGTCCCTCCTGCAGGCGTGGAGCCACCCCGAAACGTGACCAACCCGCACACACCACGATTTTTTTTATTTGCTCCCTCTCACTTACTCTTTTTTTTTTCTCTACTCCTCCCCCCTTTCTCTCTCTCCCTCTCTCTCTCTCTCTGCTCCCCCTTCTCTTTTCCACCCTTTTTTTGCCTCTCGGTCTGTTTATGAACGTGGTATTGAGGTCAGGCGGGGCTGTGGGCTGCGTAATACCTTGTAGAAGTTGTTTCGCTTTTTTCTTACCATATTTTTTTTTTTCTCTCTCTCTCTCTCTCTCTCTCTCTCTCTCTTTCTCTTTCGCTCCACCTCTTTCCTCCCCTCTCTAGCCCCTTTCTCTTCCTCTCTCTCTCTTTCTCTCTCCACATGTGTCTCTGAATAATTCCTTTGTTCATTTCAGTCTCATTCTGTTGTACTATTTTCTCTCCCTTTTGCCGAATGTTTTTCTTTAATTTTTTTTTCATTTATTTTTTCCAGTCTTTTTTTTTTGTGTATGTATGTTCTGTCATTTATCTTCGTACTTGTATTTCTACTTGCTATTTCCTTTTTGCATTATGTTGTATTATCTATTCATATATAATTCATTTTCTTTTTTTGTAGTTCTCTTCGGTATGAAAATGTTTTTGTATCCTCACTTACCGCTCTCTTCTTCCTTCTCAGTTTTATAATCATCAGTTATATACTTGCATGTTTTCAAACTTATACTCTCCTTCTGTCTCTTTTCTCTGTTTTTCTCTCTCTTTCTAAGCTTGAAAACAAACGATAAGTGAACTAAACAACATCGAGTAGTAAATCTAGATCAAACACACACACACACACACACACACACACACACACACACACACACACACACACACACACACACACACACACACACACACACACACACACAGGTAAATACTAATGCACCAAAATGCTTCTACACTTGTTGTTATACAGTTAATAGGGGAAGAGAAACAAATTATCTTAACTGCTACTTGTCAAATGCTAATGTTTAATAATTAATAGGTGGCTTTCACACTGGTTTAGTCGCTGCATTTCAGGGCAGATAATTTGGATGGGATTTGTAATGTATGGTTCGTGATATCAGGTTTAAAATGTCACGTATGTTATGTGTAAGGAGAGTGTATATAGTGTTACATATGTATAAATTCAATGTGTGTGTGTGTGTGTGTGTGTGTGTGTGTGTGTGTGTGTGTGTGTGTGTGTGTGTGTGTGTGTGTGTGTGTGTGTGTGTATGTGTGTGTGTTTTCTTGCTCTTGTTCCTGTTCGTGCATGTGTTTGTGTGTTTGGCGCCGGTCAGGTTTTGTTTGTCAGTGTTACCAAAGTTGCAAGACTTTTTCATGTTAGTGTTGCCAGCTCACAGCACAG
>JAPQNM010000013.1:5040709-5045709 GCA_029783475.1 Metacarcinus magister | reverse complement strand
TAGAAAAAATACAATAGGAACTTTCATCGTCAAACTATAACCTTTGAAGGTCAACGTAAAATTGTAGAATGATGACAATGTGTAGGCTGTCAAGGATGTACTTCATGTTATGTCAGTCATTTTTTAAACATATGTGATTTCTTTGGAAATCATTAATTCATCATAATATCTCTCTCTCTCTCTCTCTCTCTCTCTCTCTCTCTCTCCTCTCTCCTCTCTCTCTCCTCTCTCTCTCTCTCTCTCTCTCTCTCTCTCTCTCTCTCTCTCTCTCTCTCTCTCTCTCTCTCTCTCTCTCTCTCTCTCTCTCATACATGCATTTTTTTTTAACAATTTTTTTTATTATTGTTAATGTTTTCATTATCATTATCACTATTATTACTGATATTGTTATTATTATTGTTGTTATTATTATTATTGTTACTACTATTATCATTATTATCATTACTACTACTATTATTATTACTATTATTATTATTATTATTATTATTATTATTATCATTATCAATATTATTATCATTATTATTATTATTGTTATTGTTGTTATTATTATTATTATTATTATTATTATTTTTATTATTATTATTATTATTATTTATTATTATTATTATTATTATTATTATTATTATTATTATTATTATTATTATTATTATTATTATTATTATTATTATTATTATTATTATTAGTAGTAGTAGTAGTAGTAGTAGTACTACTAGTAGTAGCGTAACGTTTATGCTTGTGTTGAGTAGGAGAGTTGAAAAGAGCAAGAAGAGTGCAAAGGAAACAAAAAGAGATGAACAGAGAGAGAGAGAGAGAGAGAGAGAGAGAGAGAGAGAGAGAGAGAGAGAGAGAGAGAGAGAGAGAGAGAGAGAGAGAGAGAGAGAGAGAGAGAGAGAGAGAGAGTTCTTATATCTAATTTAAATATGTTACCGTGTTTGAAGTTGGTCGAGGGTAAATTCAGGTATGTTTGTGTAAATTGATATACAAATTACTTCAAACACAGGTGGGAGTGTGCGCCTGCAAGGGTAAATTACGCGCCGAGTTTCATTTCCATATCCGTGTAGAGGAAATAAAAATGTATGTAAATAGAAACATAACATAATTTTTTTCTTGATATTTTTTGAAGCATAGAACGAAGGAAAATAAGGAAAGGGAGGGGAAGGAATAGAGTAAAGAAGGGTTGAAAGGAGGAATAGGACGGTAGAGGATGATGAAGAGGAGGAGGAGGAGGAGGAGGGAGGAAGGAAGGAATAAAGGAGAGTTGAAAGAGGAGGAAGGTGGGAGGAATGTTTATGAAGAGAGAGAGAGAGAGAGAGAGAGAGAGAGAGAGAGAGAGAGAGAGAGAGAGAGAGAGAGAGAGAGAGAGAGAGAGAGAATATAGAGATGTAAATAAAAAAAGCGTGAACGATAACAAATAAAAAATGGATAAGGAAAGGAAATAACTGAGGCACTCCAGACAACAACAACAACAACAACAACAACAACAACAACAAAAACAGAAGGGAAATGACTTAGATAACCTGGTACTCCCCATAAGATAAGACATATATAATACCAGGCAAAATAACCCACATCCTGACTGATACATAAACCAAAACATAGCAAATAATTCCCTTCCCTAACAGTCACAAGGTCAGAGCACATCCTAGTCTCCTAAACAGACGAATACTAGATTAATAAATAAATAAATAAATAAATAAATAAATAGGCCATACCCTGAGCAAGAGGATAAATATATGGTAACGGGAATAGCCATTTAATAACTTCCTGAGGGTGAGGTTAGTAATTATTTTCAATGGAATTCGGCGAGCAGTGAGCTTCGCCTTTGATGGTGAATTGACGGTGAATGGGAGAAAGGAAATGAAAAGAGAGAGAGAGAGAGAGAGAGAGAGAGAGAGAGAGAGAGAGAGAGAGAGAGAGAGAGAGAGAGAGAGAAAGAGAGAAAGAGAGAGAAGTGGAAGGGAATGGTATGTGTAGAGGAAGGGAAGAAAGCCTTGAGATGATGCCCCGTACAGCCAAGAAGGGGAAAAAAGTCGTGTTATTAATGTTTGATAATCTCGCCATTCACAAAGTTTCTGTCAACATCAAAAAGTTAATTTACCGGGAAGAGTAACATCAAAGGTGTCCTCCTCTACCTCCCTCCCTCCTTCCTTCCCTCCATGTCTCTCTCTCTTTCCTCCCTCTTCCTTCCTTCCTTCCTTCCTTCCTTACTATTTTTTCTTCCAATTCAGCTGTTGTTGCTTCCTGCCTTTATTCTATAGCTTTCTTTTTCTCTCTTTTCTTTTTCTCTAATTCTTTTGTTCTATTTTACTATTTTGTCTCATTATCCTTCCTCGTTATTTGTCCTCGTTTTCTCAGAATTTTACTCCTCCCCTTATCCTTTCCTTCCTTTCTTTTCCCTTTTCTTCTCTCTCTTTCTTTTTTTCTTATCTTTCATGCGTGCGCAGTATTTTTATTCCTTATTTTCCTTCCTTTCCTCGTCGCCTTTTTCTGGTGTTTCTGTCAGCTTGACTCTTTGCTTGTTTTTGTATATATATATATTGTGTGTCTGTATTCCTGTCTCTTTCCTTGTGTGTGTGTGTGTGTGTGTGTGTGTGTGTGTGTGTGTGTGTGTGTGTGTGTGTGTGTGTGTGTGTGTGTGTGTGTTTATTTGTATGTCTCTGTCTGCTCTTTCTTTCATCTATTTAAGCTGATAAATGCTTCAACTTTTTTTGACACACACACACACACGCACACACACACACACACACACACACACACACACACACACACACACACACACACACACACACACACACACACACACACACCTCTTTGTCAACAATAATTAATGCAACAAACAAAACAAAGTGCAGTTTGATTTGCGTTTGATTAACTTTGATAACACATTGAACGTAAATCCTTCTCTCTCTCTCTCTCTCTCTCTCTCTCTCTCTCTCTCTCTCTCTCTCTCTCTCTCTCTCTCTCTCTCTCTCTCTCTCTCTCTCTCTCTCTCTCTCTCTCTCTCTCTCTCTCTCTCGATTCTGTCACCAATTAAATGCTAATTATGCGTCCAAAAAAGCTCACAGCTAATTTCCTTTTTTTGGAACCTTGTACTCAACAGACGGGGACGCGTTCCTGTAGTTTCCGTCGCTTTGAACACTGATGAGTAGCAGAGGATGGCTGGGCGGGGGCGGGGGCGGGGGGGCTGGGCAGGGGCGGGGGCGGGGCGGGGGCGAGGAGGCAAGGAGGCAGGGCAAGAGAGCAACAGGAAAGGAAGAAAGAAGTGTTGGTCAAGGAAAGGCATTTGGCTAGCCTATATCTTCCCATTTTCTTATTGTTTTCGATGTGAACGGAGATGATGAAGAGAGTATAGCTGTTTGAGAGGATCAGGACAGCGATGGAAAGTGAAGGAGGATACAGTAAGGCAGGAGTTATGTGGTAGGGTGTGTGTTTGTGTGTGTGGGTGTGTGAGGGGTGGGAGGGGCAAGGATAAAGATTGACGAGGCTAGAGGCTGAGGAGGGAAGGATAGAGGAGAGAATAACCATTGTCGTAGGATGTGGTTATAGATACATTTTCTGTGGCGAATGGCGATGCGAAGGATGGTGGTGGAGAGCGACAGAATCAAAATGGAGGGAATGGGAGGAAAGGAAGAGAATAAGGGAGCGGAGGGAGAGGAGGAGGGAGGGAGGGAGGGAAAGAGCGGGAGGGAAAGAAAGGTTAAGCGTCGTCTTGGGGTGTTGTTATCTTTATATTATCTGATGGAAAACGATAAGAAAGGGAATTACGTAGAGGATCGAGAGAGAGAGAGAGAGAGAGAGAGAGAGAGAGAGAGAGAGAGAGAGAGAGAGAGAGAGAGAGAGAGAGAGAGAGAGAGAGAGAGAGAGTTAAGCGTTGTTCTAAGGTTCCGCTATCTTGATGTTATCTCCCTCTTACAGCGATAAGAAGGAGCATGACTGTGTGGAGAATGGAGGAGGTAAAGGGATGGAGAGATACAAGGAGGGAGGCAGAGAGAGAGAGAGAGAGAGAGAGAGAGAGAGAGAGAGAGAGAGAGAGAGAGAGAGAGAGAGAGAGAGGGTAAGGGGAGTTAAGCGTTGGATTGATTATAGTGATTCTGGAAAGTCGCGGCGTTTTAAAGGATATCTCTTTTTTTATGTGTTTTATCGCCTTATCTCTGCTGATAAGGATGACGTTGACTGGTGGTGGTAGGAGGTTGGTCTTTGTCACTCTGCCGTGCTCCGAGGTAACTGTGGCAGGATAATATTCATGTTATCTCCTCCTCCTCGCTTCAAAACACGAATGTAATGAAATCTCTATATGTGTAACTCATTCTCTAGCTGTATTTATTAACTTATTTATTTATTTATTTATTTATTTATTTATTCATTAAGTCACAGCAGCGAAATAGTACGAATGTGTGTGATTTTTCTCTCCTTTTTCTTTCATTTATCTGTATGTTCGAAAAAAAAAAAAATAATAATCAGGTATAGTTCATTGTTGAATAAATGTCGATGGAGCAATATTTTCTCCCTTACCTCTCAACCTCCCTCCCCCCCAACCACCGTGTGTGTGTGTGTGTGTGTGTGTGTGTGTGTGTGTGTGTGTGAGTGAGTTAATGTGATCAGGACGGCGGGAGATTAGTGCGCCGAAGGGAATTTTTTTTACGGGGAAAGGAAGAAAAAATATTGGGGATAAAAGGTGAAAAAAAAATTAGGATGGAATATTGTATGAGCTAGAGAGAGAGAGAGAGAGAGAGAGAGAGAGAGAGAGAGAGAGAGAGAGAGAGAGAGAGAGAGAGAGAGAGAGAGAGAGAGAGAGAGAGAGAGAGAGAGAGAAAGAGAAAGAGAAAGAGAGAGAGAGAGAGAGAGAGAGAGAGAGAGAGAGAGAGAGAGCAAAACAAAAGAAACACACACAAAGAAAGACTGACAGACAAATAAACACACAAATGCAGGACGTGGCACTTAAGTCAAACTAGCAATTCTCTCTCTCTCTCTCTCTCTCTCTCTCTCTCTCTCTCTCTCTC
>JAPQNM010000013.1:5033209-5035709 GCA_029783475.1 Metacarcinus magister | reverse complement strand
AGGCGCCGGATCGTTCGTTTTGATGATGCACTAAATTCCTCATTCTCTCCGCCAGGTGACGCTTCCCTCCCCTCGGATCGCTTAGCTAATGGAGAGGGAGGAAGGCACGGCGAGGAGAGGGACGGAGGGAGGGAGGGAAGGATGGAGGGACACTGGCCTCTTTGCTCCATTTGTTCCCTCCATTGCCTCTTTTACTTCCTCCGTTTCCGTCCATTTATCATTAAAGTGACTCTACTTCTCTCGTCTCCATCCGATGCTGTTTGTCTTTATCGGATACACTTTATCACTCTCTCTCTCTCTCTCTCTCTCTCTCTCTCTATCTATCTATCTAGCTGCCTATTTCCCTCTCTCTCACACATCCTTAATTCCTTCGTTTATTCTGTCAATCTGTTCTCTTGTTAAACGCTTCCCTCTCTCCAAACGTCTTTCTCTTTGCATTTCCTTCGGCCTCTGCCTCTGCCTCTGCCTCTGCGTCCCCTCATCACTTTCCCCTTCGCCTCACACTCCCCCCAGAGAACCCCTCCTCGGCTTTGCACAGTGTTGTTCGTGCCTCAATAAAGAAAAAAAGCCGGCCTCTTTTGGGGAGTAATACTATTAGTGCTTACAAAGTCTGGTATTTAGTGTTAATGGAGGCGGGCGAGGGAGGAGAAGGGAGGCAGAGGGACTGGGAGGGAAAGAGGGAGAAAGAGAAAGAGAACTGTAAAGTATTGAGGGAAGGAGGGAGGGTAGTAGGGAAGTAGGGAGAGAGGGAAGGTAGGGAGGGAGGGAGGAGGTGGAGAATTGGAGAATAAAGGAAAGTAGCAGGAAAGGGAACGAGACCCAAATGGAAATCAGTGGGGAAGGGAAATTGTGTTCCCTGTGGCACATGTTATGTTTGCACGCCGCCACGCACCTACTCACACCCTAGTCTGGATCCGGGATTGAACACCTGTATTTCTCTCCCTCCCACCCCCCTTCTCCCTCTCTCTTTCACTGATACCCCCTCCAGCCCTCCCTTCCTCCATTGACAGCTCTCCCTTCCTCCCTCCCTTGACACACATAGCTCCCTTGCACACTTGCCACAGTGACACACACACACACACACACACACACTTGTGTAGGCGTGACATACTACACACTAAACGTCTAGTTCACAGCTGTGGTGCAGGGAGGGAGAGAGGCGGAAGGGAAGTGGGCGTTGGAGAGTGAAAGAGGATAACCACGAAAGGTAGAGAGGAAGAAAGGAAGAGAAAGAGGGAGGGATGCAAACAGAAAGGGAAGCGAGAATAGGAAGAGGTGAGGAAATAAATGATTCACGAGAGACTGTCAAGTGTTGCATAATGTATTCGGACAGATGCATGTAACTTGGATAGATAGATATACCGGAGATGCATCCAGAAACGTGGACACACACACGCAAAAAGAAACAAAATTCAAGGATACGTGTTCAAAGGAAAAAGAAACGAGAAAGAGAGAGAGAGAGAGAGAGAGAGAGAGAGAGAGAGAGAGAGAAAGAGAGAGAGAGAGAGAGAGAGAGAGAGAGAGAGAGAGAGAGAGAGAGAGAGAGAGAGAAAAAAAAATTCTGTTATGTACCAAGGAAAAAGAAATATTTGCATCACTGCTGTATAAAGAACAAAAATAATGATAATCCTAATCATAAAAAAGTAACCCGCGCGGCATAGAATGTAAGTGCGTCAGAGGCTGCGTGATTTGCATGTGGCGAGGGAGGGGAGTGTCACATCTATGGACGAGAGGGGAAATAGAGGAGGGTGTGGGGGAGAGTGGAGAAGGAAACCCCCTTACTCCACGTAACATCTACCTCCCTCCCTTCTCTCCCTTCCCTCCCTATCCCCCTATTCACTCTCCCACCCCGGGCACACATGCCAAGCTCGAGGTTTTGTGAGAAACACGATTACTACGGGTGGCGTCGAGAGCCCCGTAATGTTTCCTCTGACGGTGAAATAAACTAAATTCCCCGAGGCCCAGAAACTCCTTAGAATATATCACAAAGAGGCAACCGAAGCGCGCGCGCGCGTGTGCCCTACCCCCTAGCACATATACAGAAAATGGAAGAAAAAAAATATACACACAGAAAATAACTTTGCGTCGTAAATTTCATTGATTTGAGAGTGAGTTTAGCGTTCACTGCTCAAAATTTCGTTTCCTGAGAACCTGGTGACAGCGTTGGGAGTTCAGTGTGTGGGTGCATAAGGAGCCCTAGAGGGGAGTGGGCGGCGGTGGTGTCGGCGGCGGGTGGCGTCATGGCAGCAGAGGACAAAGAAAAGCTGACGTGACTGCCTTGCCTTCGCCCGGCACCGAGGCGGCCCAACCAGACACGTGGGTTCCGCTTGGCTTCACTAATTGGTCCTCCGCACCCCAGCGGCGGCAGGGGTGATAAGGATGCAGGGTGAGGGAGTGCTGGAAGGAAGGGATTGTTGGGACTGCTTCCTCATCCATTCACCCAGAGGCTGGGCAGGGCGGGTTATCGGCCTCTAGGTGGTGCTGCGGCGGCTGCTGCTGC
>JAPQNM010000013.1:5025709-5030709 GCA_029783475.1 Metacarcinus magister | reverse complement strand
GTGTGTGTGTATGTGTGTCTGTGTCTGTGTCTGTGTGTGTGTGTGTGTGTGTGTGTGTGTGTGTGTGTGTGTGTGTGTGTGTGTGTGTGTGTGTGTGTGTGTTAAGTAACCAGTCACACATAAGTTTACAGTCGTGTTTGTTTCAGGTAAGGTGTGTGAGGTGTGTGAGGTGGTGGCGAGGTCCTTCCTTCTGCCCGCCAAGACGCTGTTTAAGGTGTTCTTGCATCACCTTCTTTGGGCAGACACTGTACGTAGGTAATGTAAGTACAATCATTACTGCTATAAGCTGGCAATCCGCTGTAGCACTATTTCTAGTTTTATATTTCATTTTCGTTAATCGTCACTAAAGTTTCATATTATGTCGTTCTATTTTGATCCTTGTCTGAATTGGCTTATTTTCCCTTCCTCGGTGGTGGTGTTCAATTATTGCAGCTCTTTCACTGTAATGAGCTATTTATATATTATTAAATTTTTCTTGGGGTTTTCAGCAAATAACTTAAAAGTATTTCTCTAACACAAGCTGCTGTTCTCGTATCGCTATGATATGTTTAGCTTTCTCTACATATTTTAGTATTTTTGATTGTAGCTCCTATGATCCATAAATCAAACTAGTTAAATACCTTAATTGTAATTGTATAAGAAAATGACAAATTTGATTTAACTTGTGAACCGCAAATACTCCATTACCAATACCAATACCAGGCGGTGCACTAACCTTCCTTTTCCTAGTACATGCACACCCTGAAGGCTTGATCGTAATGCATCCCGTAACTTGAGCTTGTTTTATCCTGTTGTGTGATGGATGAATATTATCTTGGTCATCTTTGTGTTCACCTTCAGGCATATTTATTTCAAAACTTTCCTAGTGTAATTCTTTCGTGATCCTTCGCAGTTTTCCTTTAAATTCGTTCATTTTTTAGCCAGAAATTGTTTACATATTTCTTCAATTGTCTATTTTCTGTTTTTCTAAGCAAGCAATGTAAAAAGAGCAGAAACCACAGTATTGTTATGTACATTTTCTTTTTGGAATGTTTGAATTTTTCATGTGCAGCTTTACGGCCTTACACTTTTATCTAAGGTATTAAAAAAAATTACGTTTTGACCCCAACGAACATGCTGCTTCTACGCCTTCTTCCTAAGTGTTAAAATGTTTTCAGAGGTTTAGCTGAATCGTATGTTGTCTCATTGCTTACAAATGGAAAACAAAACGGTGTGTTATACTTCATAGTCTATGCTCATGTCCAGTCGCTGATCAATAGCAATGGTCTGACAAGCTTCAGGCGTCCGCTACAGATTCTTGTTACTGAAGCTAGTCAGAGTTCGTGCACACTTTGGTATTGTAATTCAATGTAATGATTTTGTGTTCCTCTATACATCCTCCTCATCTATGTTCTTATCACCTATTCCTTCCCCCATTCACGTTCCGTCCCTTCCTTTTCACTGCCCTTATCTTATCTCTTTCTTTCCCTCTTCATCTCCTGCTGACTCCTTCCCTGTCCTCATGCCTCACTTTTCCTCCCCCACTCCCTCCCTCCCTCCCTCCCTCCCTCCCTCCCTCCCTCCCTCCCTCCCTCCTCCCTCCCTCCCTTCCCTCCCTCCCTCCCTCCCTCCCTCCCTCCCTCCCTCCCTCCCTCCCTTCCTCCCTCAGCCTTGAAGGAGCCCCTAGAGTCCTGATCTTTCCTCGCCTGCTGGGAAGGAGGAAGAGGAGAGGAAATTATCATAGGCCTCATTTTCCTTCTTCCTCTCCCCCCCCCCTACTCTCTCTCCCTCCTTGCCTCCCTTCCTCCCTGTGTTCTCTCCATCTTCCCAAATAGGGGTGTGCAGTGATATTATCGCTACAACGGCGTGGAGGGAAGGCTGGTTCATCCCTCCCTTGAGAAAGAGACACAAGAGGCACTTCAACAGCGGGCAAGGAGGGAGAGTGATGGAGGGAAGATGGCAGCAGCAGGGAGAGGGGATATGGGGATAAGGTAGCACGGGAGAGTGAGGGAGAGTGCAATAAAGTAAGTAAGGAAGGAAGGAAGGAAGGAAGGAGCAGAGAGCGGTGGGCCACTCTGAAGGGTTGCAAACAAAGTACAAGCGACTCGGAAGGAACGGAGGAAGACTGGCATACAGATAAGTAGGAAAACCCGTAGGCGGAAAGTTAGATCAAATAATTTCATAGATAGATAGATACACACACTCACACACACAGCCAATAGATTATTATACACTATGTGATATTCGTTGCTTCGTCATTGGTCATCATCATCATCATCATCATCATTGTCCTCATCGTCATTGTCTTCATTGTAACCATCTCCGTTCTCACCATCGCGATTCATGTCATCGTCATAACAGTCATCGTCATCATTTATGTTGTCATCATCGTCACCGCAGTACTCTTCATCGTCATCGTCGTCACCAGTGCCATTGTCATCATCATCGCTGTATGACAAGTCACCACCATATGCACAGAGTCATCATCATCGTCATTGATTGTCATTATCTTCATCGTCATCATTTTCATCCTCATTATCATCGTCATCATCACCTTGTGCGTGTACGTGCCAACACACGCCAGGCGCTGCTTTCTGCTTGTTATAAATGAAATCTTGATACGATGCCTGAGCTGATTGTAAAAGTTATATGAAAAAATGAACAAAGCATAACAGAAAACAATTAAAAAAAACAGAAAGAAGATCTGTAACACATTTCTTTTCGTCAAGTTACTCATCATTTGTTAGTGAGAAAACAAATTCTTGATAATAAAAACAACTCTGATTACTTATTATATTTTCAGCTCCCTACCATCCCCTAAAAAATATAATCAACCTTTCATCTGACTCTTGAACTGATCGATTGTGTTGCCCTTCCCGGGTGTGAATCAGCATCATCGCCATAGTGGTCATTGTCATTTCTCGCAGAATAATTGTCATCGGTCCGCTAAATGGGTTATAATTAACGCCACACAACGCACGGCAGTCACCCGTTCAAATGTTAACACAATGGGTGAACAAACTTTGAAATTATGCTCAAAATAGATTAATGAGGCCTTTCATGATTATTATTTTTTTTCTCTAATTACCATAAAGAATCATAAGAGAAAAGATATAATTTTCTGTTTATAATTTTGTTTTTGTACAAACTGCTTCGCTAAGAAAAGACAGGATACAAAAAATACGATCCAGAAGTTCATGGAATGCATTTACAAACACATGTAAGCTGATCTTAATTTCAAATCAATGTTTCCCTTCAAAATAGTTTCCCGTGACGGCCATGTAACTTTTCCACTGCCTGAATCACCTCTGTAATTCCGTTTGGAGGATTCTGTTCAACTCGTCGGGTGATTCCGCCTTAATCTCCTCGTCGTTAAATCGTCGCCCCTTCAACTTGATGTCCGTCTTAAGGAGCAGGAAGAAGTTAAAGGGGCTAGATCGGGGCTACGAGAGTTAGGAACAACTGTGTGTGGAAAGAATTAAGGTTCCCTATGCTAAGCAGACAGGCAGACAGACAGGCAAACAGACAGGCAGACAGACAGACAGACAGACAGACTGGCAGATAGGCAAGACTGAAGTGATGAGATAAATTAAATCATATGATAATAATAATAATAATAATGATACTACTACTACTACTACTACTACTAATAATAATAATAATAATAAGAAGAAGAACAATAATAATAAGAATAATAACCTTTAATTACAACCATAGGTCATGTACATTTACAGTAAGATAAATACAAAATAATAAAAAAAAACTTAACTAAAAAACCTAATGACTAATGCATAATTGTTTGTACCAAGAGAGATTAAGCTTTGATGCCATAAAAGCTCTTGAGTAGATCATAACATTTATAATAGTATTTTCACTGGTCATCATAAAACCTCTAAGGCTAGCCACTGAATTCCTCTTAATGACATCTAAATCATTAAGCCGGGCATTTGCAACCATTCGTGATGCACTGTGGTGTCTCGGCATCCCAAGCATTCGGCGCAGGATGTTATTGTGGCACACTTTTAGTTTCCGTAGAGAAGCAGCTTTACGAACACCAACGTGCACAACAGTATATCGCGTAACAATAACTTTGGAATAAGGCTTTTTTTTACTTGTTCTGTACACGATGCAAATTTCCGTATAATATAATTTCCTCTGGTATTTAATTTTCTAAGTTGTTTATTAATATCCTCATCGTCCTCCAGATTGTTTACTATTTCGTGGCCAAGATGTTTAAACTTTTCTACATACTGTAACTGCACATTGTTAAGCACAACACTACCACATTGCATATATCTCGCAGTTTTAAGTAACACTACCATGCACGCAGTTTTCTGGGTGCTATAAATCATACCATGCTGTCGGGCATAATGACAACATACATTAATGAGGGTATGCAGTGCCTTTGCAGAACAAACACACACACACACACACACACACACACACACACACACACACACACACACACACACACACACACACACACACACACACACACACACACACACACACGTGCATGCACATATCATACTCTTTGTGAAACAGGTCTTTTGTAAAGGAAGAAATTACATGTCACGAGCAGCAAAACTCACCTTGTGTGTAAAACCTTCTGAAAACAAAGGAGTACAGAAGGAAATTAGATATTAACAATCCTACTAGACCAAACGAGACTGTCAGTGTGGTTACATGTTAGACTCTACATGTTAGAGACAAATGGACAGCAAAGTGGAAGGCTCGTCGTCACCCACCCCTCCCTCCCGCCGAAGCTGGCGATATTTACGATATTTTCACTAAATCCAACATGGAAAAAACTATGTATAAAAATTTTAAACGCGTTCTTTGACTTACATTCATACTTTTAGTTTTCGTCATCAAAAATATTATACAACATATCATTAATCCATTACCCAGCTAGCAGTCGGTAGAGCACGAGACTCTTAATCTCAGGATCGTGGGTTCGAGCCCTACATTAGGCGCAGTTATTTTCTTACACCTCATTGGTGCAGTGGTTAGCAAGTCTG
>JAPQNM010000013.1:5015709-5020709 GCA_029783475.1 Metacarcinus magister | reverse complement strand
CACACACCACACACACACACACACACACACACACACACACACACACACACACACACACACACACACACACACACACACACACACACACACACACACACACACACACACACACACCACACACACACACACACACACACACACACACACACACACACACCACACACACACACACACACACACACACACACACACACACACACACACACACACACACACACACACACACACACACACACACACACACACACACACACACACACACACACACACACACACACACACACACACACACACACCACACACACACACACACACACACACACACACACACACACACACACACCACACACACACACACACACACACACACACACACACACACACACACACACACACACACACACACACACCACACACACACACACACACACACACACACACACACACACACACACACACACACACACACACACACACACACACACACACACACACACACACACACACACACACACACACACACGCCTTCAAGTAGTGATAAGAGCCATGTAGCAGCCTGTATAGACGCATTCAGTGTATCCTTTGTAGCACACATTGGACTCTGCACCTCAAGGGGTTACTGAAGACCATCCTCCTCTGTTGTGTTATGGTAATTTTCCGCTTAAGGTTTGCGAAGAGAGTGTATGTGTGTGTGTGTGTGTGTGTGTGTGTGTGTGTGTGTGTGTGTGTGTGTGTGTGTGTGTGTGTGTGTGTGTGTGTGTGTGTGTGTTCCTACGTTATGGAGTCACTGTTGTCTAGTGTCTACAACTTGGCATAACACGTTGTTTACCTCACCTCGTTTCCACTCTCATCTAGAATTTAAAAACAACATCGTGTTCAGCAAAACTTTCCTTGCCACGTACCACACTTTGTCTTTACTAGAGCTTGATAATTATATGTAAAGTCAGAATGGAATAAGAAACGTTAATAGCATTTGTAACTTATTCCTTAGCCTCAACTCGCATGATATCGCTTTGCCAATTTGAATTTCTGAACAAAGTTGTAATCCAATACCATTCCACTATACTGTGATGAAGAACCCAAGTAAGGATTACACTACGTAAATGAACTACAGAACATAGAAATAAAATTTGTAGTGTGGAGGAAGGTCCTGTTTGGTGGAAAAGTGGGGTGGACGTCTTGCACAGAGAGCAGCGGGAAGGACAGACACACCTGTGGGAGTATAGACTGAGAAAAATAATTTAAAATAGATAGATAAATAGATAGATAGATGTATATATCTGCCACCGCTAAACAGAAGCACCATCAATCTTCCCCATGAACTGTGCCGTCCCTGACAACCTCATGAGGAAAACCTTGTAATCTTATCTCCCTTCTTATCATCTGAACTCGATGTCCTGGGTATATCGTTTTTTGGAGTACAGTTAGTCAGCGTATTCCTCCAAGTGTTAGTCCGCTTTTTTCTCCAAGTGTTATCTATCTTGTAGCAGCATGTGTTGCATAAGCAGTATTGTTCCTTTATTACTTAAATGATATCTTTAATTATTTGTGCTTATGTTTACCTTTATCATAAGTCTTATCAATAATGACCTTGTCGTTGATTGTTGTGCCCTACTTAAGTTTTCAAGATTTAAGTCCTTATTTTTGACATCATCAGAGTAAGTCGTCGTTCTAAGTATGTACTTCTGTCTCACTTCTGTCTCAACATGTTGGGGAAAACTGTGATATATCTTGTCTTCAGTGTGAATGATCTTGCTTTGTAAAGAGGTATAAAACATCACGGTACTGTTTCTTCTGTTAATTTTCAGGTCAGTGAACATTTCTGCAACAATTCTGAAAAAAAGGCTTTAGCATCTACACATCGCAAGCTATTTATATTTCCTTCCTTAGATTTATTATTTGACGTTTCTTAACATCTTTCCAGAGATATGTTGGAAATATTTATGTCAATGTGATCACTAGTGGGCAATGTGTATGGAGAGAGAGAGAGAGAGAGAGAGAGAGAGAGAGAGAGAGAGAGAGAGAGAGAGAGAGAGAGAGAGAGAGAGAGAGAGAGAGAGAGAGAGAGAGAGAGAGAGAGAGAGAGAGAGAGATGTGAATATATGCATGTAAATTTTTTTGTTTTATAATTCCGTAGTATTATTCTATCATCTTATCTCGTGTTTATGCTTTGCTCTATGTTTCCCTTTGTTTTTAATCTCTCTCTCTCTCTCTCTCTCTCTCTCTCTCTCTCTCTCTCTCTCTCTCTCTCTCTCTCTCTCTCTCTCTCTCTCTCTCTCTCTCTCTCTCTCTCTCTCTCTCTCTCTCTCTCTCTCTCTTCAACTAGTCATTTAATCTCTCAACTACTTCACCATTTTGCTCTTTATTTCCGATACGTTTGTCCCTTGGTGGAACTTTTATATCTCGCCTTGTATAGTCTTCTCCTCTTACCTCATCATCCCTTGCCATCCGCCATTCCTCTCCCTCGTTTCCTTCACATTTTCCTGTCTTTCCTTTCCTGTCTCACATTCCCCCTCCTCGTGCCCTTCATCAACCTCTAAGAGTGCAACTTTTCAACACAGAACTACTTTTCCTTTTCCCTTTCCCTTTCCTTTCTCTTTCTTACTGTTCCTTCATCGTCGCCTTACGTCATGAAATCATTGTCTTTCTTTTCTTCCTCCTCCTTTTGTTTCCCTTCTTATATTATTATCTACTTTACCTACTGGCCTTTCTTTTCTTTTTTTCTTTTTTTCTCTTCCATTCTATTATTATTTCTTCATCTCCTTACGTCATAAACCCACTTTTTTTCTTCCTCCTCCTCTTTTTTTTCCTCTCTTTATACTATTACTTACTGTCCTTCCTTTTCTTTTATCCTTTTTCTCTCTCCCATTTTCTTATCAGTCCTCTATCTCCTTACGTCATAAACCCACTGGCTTTTCTCTTCTTCCTCCTCTTCTTTTTCTTTCCCTCTGTATACAATTACCCACTTTATCTACTGTCCTTCGTTCTCCTTCCTTCCTTTCTTCCTTTCATCCCTTTCTCTCCTCTCTCTCCCTCTCCCTCTCTCTCTCCCGAGGAAACAGTAAGTCAGGTTAAAAAAAATGGCCTCTTAATTTATGCCTGTGAGTCGTTAACGTATCAGCGTGACGGTAAATTTCTTTCTACGAGTTAAAGACGTGTGTGTGTTTCCTTCCCAGCGGTCTTCCATCCTCCCTTCCTTCTCTCCTTTCCTACCTCTCTCTCTCTCTCTCCCACTGTCCTCTTCCTTCTTTTCTCCCCCTGCTGCCTATTACCTACCTCGACATTTATTCAGTGTAGTGTTCTTCCTTTTTGCTACTATTTTTTTCTTCTCCCTCTTTCTCTTGCTCTCTATCTCTCTCTCTCTCTTCGTCTTTCTCCCCTTCTTCAGTTTACTCTCCCTGCCTCACTCATTATCCCTGCTCTTTATCCTCCCTTTTGTTGTTCCTTGCTTTGTTAGCCTTTCTTCTCTTCCTTTCGATTTTTCCTTCTTTCTTCAATGCCTTTCTTTATTCACGGGATGTTGTCTTTTTTTTCTTCTTCTTGCTATCCTCTCTTCCGTCCTTTCTCTTCTCCTCTCCGCTTTATCTCCTGTCGAATCCCTTGGTTCCTTCCTTCCCTTGTGTAGCAAATCCAAGCGTCGGCTCTGCATTGGTTTTTTTCTTCTTCTTTTTTCTTTCGTTCTCGTAACACACTGACTGACTCACTGACTGGCTGACTGACTGACTGACTGACTGACTGACTGACTGACTGACTGAGCGACTGACTGCCTCACGACCCATTTCTTCTTGTGTAAGTGAGCGAGCGATCCATGAGTGTTTCCATCCATCTTGCTTGTCCTTGGAATGAGTGAGTTGAATTTCCTTTACGTAATATTTCTCCCTAGTTTCAGCAGCAGTCGATTTAATCAGGATAACAAAGCAAGGAAGTTATAAGAAACAAAGTTAAAGTAAATCGTTGAGATGAGAGAGTTAAACTTGTCGCGTAAAGGAGAATAACGAACACAGGGAGTCGTAACGTAACTAAAAACGTTAATTAACCAATAAACAAGGCCGATGGAAAAATAAATCCCACTAGAGAGAGACAAAAAGCGCAATAGATAAAGAATAGTATTATGGGGCGAGGAAATGGGTAGGCCTTCATAAAAATCACGGATAATGGGAGAATGAAAGACAAAGTGGCCACAAAACATTGGAAGAAGGAAAGCGTTGTGTTTTACCGGCATAAAGAGAGAGAGAGAGAGAGAGAGAGAGAGAGAGAGAGAGAGAGAGAGAGAGAGAGAGAGAGAGAGAGAGAGAGAGAGATACGATATATAAAGATAAAAAGGTAGATAGACCAATAGATAGATAGAAATATAGATAAATATAAGCAAACACAATATACACTCGAAGGGAAGAATGAGGCAGTGTCAATTAGATGCAAATAAACAAAGACATAACGACAGCCAGATAGAGTACTTAGTGTGGTTCTATATGTTTACAACGTGACAACCTGAATCAATTTCACGCACTTACCAAGGAGTGGAAACAACAATGGAGCTACATGTCCTTGCTAGAATGTTTGATTTCACTATGCTACATGAACTACAAGTATGGGAGAATTGATAGTACAATAGAAGGCTCCTTTTCATCCTGTCAGCCGAAATTTGCCGGAAAAGAATTGATAGCATTCAAAATTGAAAAGCTAACACGGAATTTATGATGAAAGTGATACATGTTACATTGATTGACGTGTAAAGTGAAGACTTACATGAATACTTTTGAAACACGTTAACGTTACCCCTGATGTAGGCGGCAGGGGATATTTACTCGTTAATGTGGCTGCCTTAAGCTGTTATGGAGTGACTAGGTTGTGAGTGCTGTGCTTTAACACGGAATATTCTTTGTTGGAGTAGGATGGGAAAAGGAAGTGGCATGAAGAGCTGCAGGCAGGATATTAACGCACGATTTATATTGCAGTGCATCTTCTTTACAAACGTGAAAATAGTAATCGTGTGGGAAAAC
>JAPQNM010000013.1:5005709-5010709 GCA_029783475.1 Metacarcinus magister | reverse complement strand
TAACTTTCAATGCTTCAGAGACCCATTTCTTACATTTACCTGGACACCTTTCTACTCCCTTCCTTTCACAACGCTCAACTGAACCCTTCCACCACATTACACATTATTCTGTCGTTATAGAAAAATCTTTACTTGAAGCATCACGAGCCTCCCTCACTCAGACAACTTCAATGGCTTTGTTTGCTGTATACACCCTTGAGTTTTACTATATTTCCACTTACACAATAATGCTATACAACTTTTTGCCCGTCGCTACATGGAGTACGCTTCTCTTTGTCGGGAAGGGTTGTTAGCGTCCTTCGCGGTCTCTTTGCCTCCTTGATGTAGTGCAGTAACCAACTCTCATCTCCTCCACTATCAGGCTGAGGAACTTCTCCCGAAAGTCTATCATCGTCGTCAAGTGTTTGCTAGAAAAGTAAATGCGTCTCCTTAACTCACTAAGTACAGGCCTTTCCTCCCTAAGCACGCACGTGTACGTTTTAGGTATAGTACTCTGTGTGTGTGTGTGGGGGGGGGGAATATATATATATATATAGAGAGAGAGAGAGGTTGATAGATCACTAAATATTATCGTAATGTCCATCATAATCGTAGTGTGACTCTGACTGCCCTTGTATTCCATTACTACTCCATCGTATAAGGGAAGTCTGGAACCTAAGTGTTATTTACTTTGTATTTAAAGGGTGATAAAAATGTTTTAAACATCACATTTTGAAATTAAAGCCTTGTTGTCAGCACTAATGAACACTAATTAAGTTGGCACTCACCTGCTGTGTTTACAATGACTACTGAGTAAAAATGTTTATCCACGAAGCAGGTTTTAAGAGTAATTACACGATAATTTTTTTTCTTTTTCTTATCACCTAATTTCTTCCTCCCCTGTGTCTTCCTCCTCTACTTCCCTCGGCCATTTCCTCTCCCTTCCCTCACTCACTCTTTTCCCCTTCCCTTCCTTTCCCTTTCCTCCTTAAACCCTTTTTCCACCTATCCCTTCATACGTCCCCATTTTTTATCCTCCAATCCCAGCCCGTGCCGTACTTCTATTCACTCTTCCATCATTTTCTCTATTCCTTATTCCACTTTCTCACCCAATATTTAATACTCTCCCGTACTTTTCCCTTCCTTCTTCTAGCACGAGGTGAGTGGGTGGGGGAGAGGAATCCGATGCTGTAGGGGCCCGAGAGGATGATAATGGGGAAAGTCAGAACGCAGAAAATGGTTTGTCGTGGCGAGATGTGAAGCAAACCTGATTTACTTTGTTAGAGACTGGCGGAGAAGAAGTTGGAGAGAGAGAGAGAGAGAGAGAGAGAGAGAGAGAGAGAGAGAGAGAGAGAGAGAGAGAGAGAGAGAGAGAGAGAGCGAGAGAGCGAGAGCGAGACAGACAGACAGAGACAGAGAGAATATAGCAAGGGGTGTCTAGAAAACAGGGGCCAGACAGAATAACAGATACAGTGGAAGTGCGTCGCGGTAGACTGGAGGGGACCAAGACCAACTGTGTATCAAGAGGAGGAGGAAAAAAAGAAGAAAAAGAGAGAGCAAGGGAGAGGGGAAATTTTTAAAGAAAGGGAAAAATTGACATGGGCTCAAAGAGTTTTTTTTTGGGGGGGGGAAAAGTTGGATAAAAATAAAGGGGAAAAAGTAGGTAAAAACTAGAAGAGCAATCATTCAGCTTTTACCATATGTGACTATCCTTCTCCCTCGTCCTTGTCCTTCTTCTCTTACTCCTCCTCCTCCTCCTCCTCCTCCTCCTCCTCCTCCTCCTCCTCCTCCTCCTCCTCCTCCTCCTCCTCCTCCTCCTCCTCGTCCTCCTCCTCGTTCTCGTTCTCATTTTCGTTGTCTTCCTTTTCTTCCTCCTCTTTCTCTACCGTGTTTTTGTCGTTGTCATAGTCTTTGTCGCGGTCGTCTTCGTTGTCAGTCTTCTCTTCCTCCACCTTCTGCTTTTTCTCCACTTTCTGCTCCTACTCCTCTTTCTGCTTCTTCTCCTGCTGCTTCTCATTTTGCTCGTCCTCCTCCTCCTACTATTGATGCTCCTCCTTCTGTTCCTCCTCCTGCTTCTCCTCCTCCTCCTTCTCCTCCTCCTCCTTCTCCTCCTCCTCCTTCTCCTCCTCCTCCTCCTCCTCCTCCTCCTCCTCCTCCTCCTCCTCTTCCTCTTCCTCTTCCTCTTCCTCCTCCTCCTCCTCCTCCTCCTCCTCCTCCTCCTCCTCCTCCTCCTCCTCCTCCTCCTTGCCATTCCCTAGCAAATGACATATGCAATTCAGCGTCAACAAATGCAAATTATTGCACATTCGAAGTAACAACCATAGCACTTAGCGTTTAGTGAATAAACTGCAAAGCTCGAGGAGCTTTCGCTAGCAGCATGATCATCTCAATAAGAAACGAGGCGTCACTTAAAAAAAATCTAACCCGCGCTACTAATGGGCGGAGGCTGACCATCTAAGGCCTCCATTAAGCCTATCGGCGCCACAGGTAAAGGATGAAAAAAACAAAAACAAAGCCAACAACTCTGCAGTGAATAAGGAAAAAGATCTCGGAATCACCATATCAAGCAATCTAATATATATATATATATATATATATATATATATATATATATATATATATATATATATATATATACATATATATATATATATATATATATATATATATATATATATAGTTGTCATAGTTTTTAATTTATTCCTATAAAATATTCCACGCACTTTTCCAATTATGTACAGTTTTTTTGTTTTATACCTTTCCTGCCCCTCATGTGTGGTTTAAGCTGTGTGAGGGGGAGGAGTCCGTTTTTATTATCCTATGCCTCTCACTCTAGATCAAATAGTGTCATCATCATCATCATCATCATCATCATCATCATCATCATCATCATCATCATCATCATCAGCCTCTGAGTCTACTGCAGGACAAAGGCCTCCGCAAACCGATCCTATTCCTCTTTGTCAGATGCCTGTCTATTCCAGGTTACTCCAGCAAAACTTCCTATCTCATTTCTCTATCTATTTTTTTGTCTCTCCTTTCTTCTTTACTCTGGGTTGCCATTTCCATCTGTTATATATGCAGACAGTGTAGTTTTTACAAGCAGCCTCATGAGAACCATCAGGTCTGCTGCTGTTTGTTCTCCTCCTCCTCCTCCTCCTCCTCCTCCTCCTCCTCCTCCTCCTCCTCCTCCTCCTCCTCCTCCTCCGCCTCCTCCGCCTCCCCCTCCTCCGGTACCTTTTCGACAAAGAATTTTTCATCCCTTGTGATTGACTTAAACAAAGGGAAATACGGAATGAAAAGAGAAATAAAAGAATAAAAGAATGAAGGAAGGAAAAAAGGAAGGGAGCGAAGGAAGGAAGGAAAGAATAAAGCAAGGAAGGAAGAAAGGACATAAAGAAAGAAGGAAGTAAGGAAAGAAGGAAGGAAGGAAGGAAGGAAGGAAGGAGAGAAGGAAGGAAGGAAGGAAGGAAGAACAAAAGGAATGAATGAAGGGAAGGAAGGGAGGAAGGAAGGAAGGAAGGAAGGAAGGAAGGAAGAAAAAACAAGGTGAATGAGAAGTTTGCAGTGGGAATGACAAGAATGAGAGAGAGAAGGGGAGGTGTAAGGAAGAGGTATGTGTTTGGGGGGAAATAGGGAAAAAATGGGAATAAGGAGAAGGGGAAAGGCAGGGATGGAGACAGGAGAGAAGGAATGAAAGATGGGGAACGGAAAGAAAAATAAGAGGAACATATAGTGGTAAAAATAAACAAAGGAGGAAGGAATGAAATGAGATCTGACAGGAAAAAAAATTGTAAGGAATGGGAGAGAAGGAAGAAGTGAATGAGAGGAGGAGGAGGAGGAGGAGGAGACGATGGCAGGGAAAGGAAATGGTGTAAGTGACGGATCTAGATAGGGATGGAGGGTGAAGGTGTGGTAGGAAGGGGAGGGTGAGGGGAAACATTACCACTGGGGGACGCATGGCTTCTCCAGGGGCTGATTTACCCCTCAGGAGGCGGCGCGGTCATTACCAGGCGCGCTCGGCAGTGTGGGGGAAAAAAGGGGAAATCTTGTTAGGTGCTGCTAAACGCTCCCCGAAAAGAAGGAAGGAAAGAAAGGGGAAAGAAAAGAGGAATCAAGAAAAATATCTCCCCCTTCCCTCCTCTTCCATCTAAAGAAAAGAAGGGAAGAAGAAAAGATGGAGAGAAGCAAGGAAATCAGGACAAGGGAAAAAGGAGAAAACCCCGTAATTTCCGCCCAGAAAGAAAATGATTGGAAGAAGGAAAGAAAGAAGAAAAGAAAGAGAAGGGAAAGTGGAATGAAGCTATATTGGCAGATTTGTCCCCACGAAAACAATGACTTGGAAGGAAGAAAGGAAGAAAGAGATAGAAAACAAAAAACTAATTCTTACCCCAAAGAGAAGACAAATGGCAAAGGAGGAAATAAGGAAACTATTGAAGAATGAATGAAGTTAGTAAGGAAAATAATAATAAAAAAAAAAAATGCAGCCAAAAAAGAAGAAAAAAAGTGAAACAGGGAAGCAGGAAGGAACGAAGAAGAAGAAGAAAATAAAAAGGGGAAAAAAAAAGGCAGCAAAGTTTCCCTTGCTAAACTCGGGCAAGATCAGAGGCACAGCTGATTAGACCGACGCTTTCTTTCGCTTCTTCAAGGTTTAATTTTCCTCCTAAACTCCGGACTCCCAAACCTAATTAGATTATAACCTTAGAGTAGAAAGAAAAAAAACTTCCATTTCATTAATACTACCATCCAATCATTCCGTCCCACCCTAACGTGCCGTGCCCTGCCCCGCCCCGCCCTTCATGCCTCTGTTGTTGGATAGAGTGGTGGTGGTGGTGGTGGTGGTGGTGGTGGTGGTGGTGGTGGTGGTGGTGGTGGTGGTGGTGGTGGTGCCCTATCTGAAGACTTTTAATTTGGAGAACAACAAATTCCAGCCTCTAGGAATAACAATGGTTCACTCAACCAATCAGAGATGAGGATCGTCCTGCCAAGTGAGTCAGTAAACATGGTGGGAAATCTAATTA
>JAPQNM010000013.1:4995709-5000709 GCA_029783475.1 Metacarcinus magister | reverse complement strand
ATATACAACAATCGATTTTGCGCTAACATCTACCCAGCAGCGAAGTGAAAACTAATTAATCAGATGTGTCAAAATGAATCTTTACCTCCGTGTTTAAATTTAGTTAAAGATAATGAAAGTGAAGCATAATAAGGAGGCTAGAACACCTGGCTTATTTCAAACAAAGTAAATATTGATTAAAGTTTTGGTAGGAAAGGAAGGCAGGCAGGCAGGAAAGAAGGGAGGAAAAGAGGTGAATCCAATACATGATTGGATCTCAAGGGAGTGTGTCGCGCGTGTGCCAACCTAAATGTGACGTGTGTGTGTGTGTGTGTGTGTGTGTGTGTGTGTGTGTGTGTGTGTGTGTGTGTGTGTGTATGTGTATGTGTATGTGTGTCTGTGTGTCTGTGTGTTAGAGAGAGAGAGAGAGAGAGAGAGAGAGAGAGAGAGAGAGAGAGAGAGAGAGAGAGAGAGAGAGAGAGAGAGAGAGAGACGAGACTGGGGCTTGCTTAGTTTTCACTGTAAAAGAAAGAAAAGTAGGCAGTGGGTTTCATTAATATTGAAACATTGAAATATCGGCCATATTACATTAGCATTAAGTTGGTACTCATCCCCACAGGCACATAATGCCTCCATATCTGCCAGAAAATGTAGAGGTACATTTACGTACATTAATATAATCTCTCTCTCTCTCTCTCTCTCTCTCTCTCTCTCTCTCTCTCTCTCTCTCTCTCTCTCTCTCTCTCTCTCTCTCTCTCTCTCTCTCTCTCTCTCTCGCTCGCTCTCTTTCTCTTTCTCTCTTTCTCTTTCTCTTTCTCCCCATCAAATCCTTCAGTATCAGTAAACTTTTGAACGCCAATACTACCCGGTACTTGGTGTCCCTTTACTTCACTTCCTCATCATTTCCTTCCACCACCTCCTTCTCCCTCCGTTCCCCTTCTGTTTCATCCCCTCCCTCCCGCCTATATAACGAACACGAGTTCTCGTTATCAACAATAGTTGCGTAACTGGATCAGGCGTCGCCCTTCTCTATTTTTGTATAATGAAAAAGTGTCTCCCTTTGAGCGCGTGGGGGTCGGCGGCCTTCATTAAACTACGTGTTATTGAATTCCCGGCATGTCTAACTTACCCGACAAACTTTACGCCAAAACATGCTTCATTATTGGAACATCTACGCGTTGCCAGATACCCACTGTTTCGGTAGTTACATTTTTTTCCCTTCTATTTCTTATTCACGTTCTTTTCTCTTTGTTTTTAGTTTGGTGCAAGTAGTGTTCAATGATTGGAGGCAGCGTTCGTGATGGTGATGGAGTGCAGTGTTGGCTGGGTTTTAGTGGTGGATCAGGGTGGTGTGTGGGTTGGGTGGTTGGGAGTGTGTAGGATGGAGATGCGGCCGGATGCTTTAGTGGCGGCCCTTGGTAACTCGCTCCAGCTCCAGCCTCGACGCCAAAACTCGAGGAGATGGGAAGAAAAAAATCTCTTATCGAAAAACAATATTAAAATTACCTTTGATGTATGTTATGTCAATTTTTATTTAAGTATCCGTGTACTTTTGTTTCTCTTGTCAGCCTCAATGTTTGACTCTAAAAGGTCGCTATAACTTTTATCATGTTATACGATTTTTTATAGTTGCAAAATGAAGATAAAATTATATTCAGTGTTCAGGAAAGACGAAAGTAAATGTGACTATGAATTGCCAGTAAAAAAATTGAATATATAACACTGCGTCCTTTCTTTTCTTTTATATTGAGAGAATAAAAAAAAGAATCATAACAAGAGTTGGAAAACTTTATAGGGGATTTTGCGTGCGTGCGTGCGTGCGTGCGTCCCACTGTACAGTTCCAAGGCTGTCCTTACCCACCTCGCCTTCTGAAGCCGCCCCACCGAGCCCTCGCTTACTCGAATTACAAGTTGCGGGGCGGGGAAGATGAAGCCCCGAGTCGAGACACAGCTCAATTAGATGCACAAAAGCGGCCGTGTTTGCTGACTATCGCCGAGTTTGGGACGACAAATAGCAGAGAGTTCATGTTCCCCCTTCCTCTCCTCCTGCCAGGACTGCCAACCCTCATCTTGGCCGCCCCTGTTCTACTTCGCTAACTTCTCCTCCTGATTTCTCGGAATCTAATATTTGATACAGAGTTCTAGGGGGAGTAGCACCTGGTTAATCCCTTTAGTCTTCCGTCAAAAAGGATTGGCCGTGATGTATGTAGGTTTGTGTTGAGGGTTACGTAGGGGAGGAGGGAATCCACGCCTGGGTTGGCACTCCTGCGCGCCCGTCAGTTTCAATTTTCTTTGTCCTCCGCTGAACGTTTGTCAATTAACAGAGATGTTTGTTCACGCGAATTTGAGTGTAACGTAATTGCCTTCCGCCTCTCATTAATGAAGGTGTTTGTCGGCGCAGAAAGGTAAGAAACGGACTTGATTACACGCCAGTAAGAGTTGTTGAGGTGGAGGTGGTCGGCAAGGCTGTGACTTCCTAGTGGTTGGAAGGCCTCCTTTCCTTACTGTGTCTCGTTTGATCAGTTATGTGTGTGTGTCCATGTGTGTGTGGTGTGTGTGTGTGTGTGTGTGTGTGTGTGTGTGTGTGTCTGTGGTGTGTGTCTGTGTGTGTGTGTGTGTGTGTGTGTGTGTGTGTGTGTGTGTGTGTGTTCTTTGAAAAAATGTAGATCGCTGAATAAGTGTTCATTAAAACGACATACATTTTCATCAAAATGAGTTTAACTCAAAGTTTTTGTGCACAGAGAGAGAGAGAGAGAGAGAGAGAGAGAGAGAGAGAGAGAGAGAGAGAGAGAGAGAGAGAGAGAGAGAGAGAGAGAGAGAGAGAGAGAGAGAGAGAGAGAGAGAGAGAGAGAGAGAGAGAGAGATGATAGATAGAGAGATGAGAGAGAGAGAGAGATAGAGAGAGAGTATTTACTGGTTTTCTGGCACTAACTTCTAGTACAATGTTTTTCTAACTTATTAGTGAAGGGCGGATGGTGAAACTTACCACCAAGCTAAGAACATGAAACTCATCGCGAGATTCCACACATTACCTTGGAGGTCCTTGAGGTGCTCTTCATGGATTTCCTTTCATATCAGAGCAAAGATTCCTACAGAAAAGTATGATGATTACGTTTTGTGTTAATGGTGTTCATTTATCATATTGTATTTCGTTTATCTTTGTGTAATATACATAGATGATGTAACATTCCTCAAATTCATAGACAGGAAGCTCGAACAGACTGAAAAAGTATGTAGATACAATAGTAATCAAATGGCGATTGAAAAGTATTAGGAGTGTAAATTCAGATAGTATGAAATTTAGATACAACTCTGAAGTCCATCTGAAAATGTCCACAGTTATACGCAGTCCTCTTCATTCTGCAAGTGATACAGGAATGAAATGTGTATAGATTTGTACGAGTATTTAATGAGCAGCTGAGTGGAAATTTCAGTTGTAGAATTTCATTGAAGCAGAGTTAATGGGAGAGGAAATGCAGTATTTCAAATTTCGCTTTTAGTGTAAGTTGTACATAAAATATTTTATATGACAAAAATGAAAGGTATATAGCATTTCATTAGAGATAATATTTATGTGTATGGTTGTATTTTCTTTTAAATTATGAGCTCAAAACACCTTTTTATGAATTGTATTCAGACAGTATTTTGTTAAGTTTTCTTTGTAGTCTAAATAGTGTTTGTATTACTATGCTACTCTTAATTCATTGTATGTGAATGCTACATTGCACTAAATAATATGGCATTGACATTTCTAGTACTCATTCTAGCACCAAAGCGTCGAACACCAAGCTGTAGCTCACTTACTTTGTAGTCGTAATAATGTTGAGTAACTCGACTTTGTGTTGAATCCTCTGCTTTCCCTCCTTCGCTTTACATTACCAGGAAAAGAATTAATCTCAGACGAACACGGAAAAAAGAGTGGAGACCTTCTGGCGGCGAGGACAAACACTCGTGGGGAAACAGGAATAAAATTGAGCCAGTCAGGAGGAACTTGACTGAGATTTCCTTCCATCTTCCCTCTAGCCCTTCCGACAATGCCTTCTCCGGCCGCTCCATTCAGCACGGCATTCGCAATTGAGAGTCGCGTCGGGGCCAGGTTGGTGCCGAGTGCCAACCTGCTCTCGCTCGCTGAGGGTGATGATCGTCTCTATCTCGGGTGAGAAGGTCGCTTCTAGAGAGCAGTGTGGTTTGGCTGCCTGTTGTCCCCGGAAGGATTCACATTTGGGTGTAGTGTTTGCCCTCACCTTTCTCTCGCTCACCCTCATTCCCTCCATTCCTCATTCCTTACTTTTCTCTCTCAATTCTTTTCCGCTTCTTCTTATTACTCTTAACATATTCTCACGCCTCACACCTTCTCTTCTTTTCCTCATACACATCTCTTCGCTTTTTCAATATACCATCCATATATTTTTCCTTTCCTTCACCTACTTCTCCTTCACATCCCTTTCCTTTCTCCCCTCCCTCCCCTTTTTATCCTCTCCTCGTAATAATACCTCGCCTCTCTCCCTCTCACACCTACACACTTCACAGCCCTCCCTCTCGCCCCTCCAACCTCTCCAGACTCCCCCTCCCTCGCCTCTCTTTCGTCTCCCCTCGCAGCAACAGGCGGCTTTTCACGTCTATTACAGGACACAAACTTGAGAAAATTTATCTCCTTAAAAATTTTTAAAACGAGAAAAAATATATGTATAAACACATAGAAAGGAAAAGCTTGATAGAGGAAATGCTATTGTGAGTGGAGTTTATAAATTCAAAGTTACATTTTAAATTGTTATTTCTAATAGTTAACCCGAACAAAATGGAAATAAAATTTACAAAAACGTGATGAATATTTTGTGGGCCGCGAAAACATTTCTTAAAATACAATTATTTACATTATCATTTTAGAATTTTCTCAATATTTGTTCCTTACTCTCAGAAATTTCACATTTTTAAAGGCACGTTTTACAAAATGTTCTAGTGTTGTCGATGCTACGTTAATGGGAAAGAAAACTCTCAGAGAAAACTGTGTAGTTTTTGTA
>JAPQNM010000013.1:4978209-4980709 GCA_029783475.1 Metacarcinus magister | reverse complement strand
TCTTCTAAGATATTAATTGTATATTTCATAATTTCGTGTCCTCTTAAATGAAAACTAGATATTTATTTGAAAAAGTAACACATTCTCATCATCAACGTCTTTCTATATAAATTCTGAATGGAATCATTCTTCTGGGTTATTCAATGATATTGTTCACTGCCTGGTTCTGTCAATCTTGTTTATGGTGCAAGTGTAATCGCAACATACATTACCACTTAACATGGTAATTCCCAAGTCTGAGAGGACGACGCAACGCCATGATATGTTGAGTAATGTCTACTTCTGTTGTTGCATTGAGGCTTCCAGTATAGGGTTAACATGGTTAATTAAGGGCAACACTCCCCCACTTAGTCACTGTCACATGATCTGCAGCGAAGACAAACGTTCTAAGGGCGTAAGAACCAAATAAAACTAGATTCACAGTAGACCTATGCTGCAGGTCTGCCTCGTGGAGACTGGAAGAGCGATGTAAAATATTAAAACATGTTTTAAATATATTATACGAAAAGAAGGGATGGACATTCTTAGTCCTAAAGGTTGGTTTAATGTGCATTAAAAATCCACTATAAAGTTATTATACTTAATTTTGTAAAATGTTATGGCACGACGACGATAATGCGATTACGTTGCCTGTATACTTGTTTTTGAATGAGTTTTATATCAAAGAAAATAAGGTGATGGCAGGAATGTATATATTATTTCATGTTGTGATTTCATTAGAAAATGTTTATTTATTTTAGTTAATGTTTACACTATATAATACTATTGCGCCTCACATAATTATAGATGCCGTTATTTTTCAGTACTCTTATACATGACACATCACTATAAAAGTTAAAATGCTAGGCTTGAATCCCCTTTCAACGATAGATACATTCACAATTCAACAATCAATATGACTCCCTATACTAGGCCCAGCGCTAAATAGACAAAACATTCACCAAGGTCTGGAAGATCACGCGCTGGGCTCCTCTTCGTCGGTTATTACCCTCTGTGCACAGGCTTGCACGAAGAAAAGTCAGTTAAGTTACAACGTGCAATCGGTTACCATGTATATTTAATTCCACACACGCGCAGCTATGATGAAGAAGCTCCATGTGCATCACGAGTCGGTCCACAGAATGCTGGAGAGTGATACGAATCGATAATATATCAGCACAGAAACAACAAATTATGGTTGTTAAAGTTAGTGAGCCAAGCATATCCTTGTATAAAGTTTGCGTATGCTTGGTGTCATCACGTACTTTGTGTCTATACATCTGAGACAAGGCTCCGCCATTAACACACCGCCGTCGTCGTCCTTGAAGTAGTAGTAGTAGTAGTAGTAGTAGTAGTAGTAGTAGTAGTAGTAGTAGTAGTAGTAGTAGTAGTAGTAGTAATAGTAATAGTAGTAATAGTAGTAATAGTAGGACTAATAGTAATGATAGTAGTGGTAATAGTAACATTTGCTTTAACTACTTTTCTTATTACTAGTGAAATACAAAAGAAAGTCCTGCTAAAAGCCGAAAAAAGGTGATGTACAAATGAAAAATGAATTGAATTTCTTAAGTTTCTCGAGTGTTTTTGACTCAGGAAAGTTAAAGAAAATAACAGGAAAGAGATGATGTTCAAGAGCCTATAAGTTAATTAAGGGGATGACGGAGGGAGGTGTTATTATATTCTGCATTAGTGAAGCAGACAGACTACGTAGGAATGGAAATGAGTAAAAAAAAATTATACAGCAGTGATAAGGGAAGGGATCCGTATGAGCTTGATATGTTCAACCAATATTAGTATCAATGATTGTAATAGTAATAATGGTGGTAGTAGTTGTTATAATAGTTGTGGTAAAATTGTTTGTTATAATAGTTGTGATAGGTGTTATTGTTTGTTATTGCTGCTGTTACTGTTGTTCTCAGACTAACATCATTATTTTCAAACTTAGTTATTCCTCAAGTTTCCTCACAGACATTTTTTTTAACACACTCGTTTACTGATCCAGGAAAAAAATCCACATGAAAACCTCTGGCTCGCTTTCCATGAATACTTCATATGTAAAGTATCAGGCCACTTGCCCAGCAAAAAAAATCCTAGTTATTAACTTTATTTTCTTTATTTATTTTCATGTTAGACGAGTTTCTGGGCATCTGAAATATGAATAACCTTTGTTAAATTAAATATTATTCCAACTGTAATTTTTCGTAATATACCGTTGTTACATAAATTTTCGATTCAAAATATTTGAATTAATGTATTGGCCTCTCTAGTGATGTTAACGAAAATATTCACTCAGCAGATTTACATACATGCTTATATTCACAAAAATACATAAAGACAATAAAATAAACGGACATAGTACTCAGACAGACACAGACAGACAGACGAACCAGATAGACGAAAACAAGTTAACAGACACTCTCCCTCCTAGAACCAACTCATCCCCTCCATGGCCTCCTGTCTCCTTATCTCCCACCAAAGTCAGCTCCTCGCTCTCACACTCTTCCAGGAAGTGTCGTGCTTA
>JAPQNM010000013.1:4945709-4960709 GCA_029783475.1 Metacarcinus magister | reverse complement strand
ATAATAAAATCCAGGAGGACAACCTATAAAATGATAACACACTCATAACTGAAAGCAACCTCAGTTCACACTTTTCCTCAACCCTTCCTATCCACTTCCCTTCCTATCCATCCTAACCTGACCCTCCCGCAAGCCAGCCAGACCCACTCATGACTAGCTAAGGTCATACCAGCCCTGTTTTTCACCCCCACCCCCCCACATGACCTGCCTTGACCTCGCTCTCATGAATTTCCCTTCTTGCAAATTTGATGGTGTGACCTGCGGCTGTCTTCTGTATTCCTGGCGGAGGTGAGGTGAACAGCAGAGTGAGGAAGGCGAGACACTTGCATTACTGGGGGAAGGAGGAGGAGAAAGGAGGTGGAAGAGAAGGAGACGATAAAGGATATTTGGAATGAGAAGATGGGAGAGGAAAAGTAAGAATAGGAGAAAGAAAAGGATGAGAAGATAGAGGAAGAACAACAACGGGGATAAAAAGAAGTAGGAGGAATAATTAGGAGAAAATTTTGAGAAAGTATAGAATGAAATAATGATTGTCAACCATTGTTAAAACATTATTTTTGCAACTAGTGAAGAGAGAATATTTTTTTTATGTATGCTGAAAAAGAAATGCAAACTCTATTAAGATTAAGTAATGATTAATGCCGAGGTGATTTATAAGGATGATAATGATAATGATAATAAAAATAATAATAATAATGTGTGTGTGTGTTAATGCAAACAATAAATTAGATATACAACCAAATAAACAAATGATTATATAGCCTTATATCATTAGTATTGATATGATGACAATAATAACGATGACGACGACAAAATTTAAGATGACAATGATGACAATGATGATAGGGTGAACGGTGAAGCTTATGCTAGTGATGGCTAGGATAATGATGGTGATAATGATGGTGATGGTGATGGTGTCTAGGTGGTGTGGTCACGAGTCTTCTAACTGGCGTGGCAGCAACAGTCACGTAGGGTTGCCGCCATCCCTGGCCAGCCTCCGACAGGTCACTCGGGACACTAGTAAATATTTATCGCGCTGCTCTGGGAGGAATACCGTGTTGGGAGGAGGAGGAAGGAGGAAACGAAAAAATATGGAAAGGAAGAGGAAAGAGGGAAGGAAAGGGTGGCCATGGAATATTTACAGCTGCTGAGGGAGGTAGGGAATCCACAAGGTATGGCACGATAAAGATCCCTTCCTCACCTCACCATCGACATATGCGCCACGTCTATGGTGATTCGCGCCGTAAATTGAGGTATTTTTCGCCGTAGATATTTGGCTCCGTGGCGGCGAGGGGCGACGGCGGGTTGATCACGCTAAGAGGATCAGGAGCTTTCCTCCCGGCTGCGTTATTTGTGGCCGCGAGGGCGAGGCTGTTACCTCCGATGATGGCTGTATCGAACCTCTGGGGCCTGTGACAAGCGAGGTGGGGCGGCTTGTGACGCAGAGAGGACGACACTAGGAGGAAGGGTCAGTGTATTCCTACTTTTGATGTGGTTTCTTATCGCTCGGCTAACTAGTCAAAGGTTTATTCCAGTAACAACGCTGGGTGACCTACTGACACTCACTCACCAACGCTTGCTCAACATCATCCTCGTTTTTTATGTATCATTTCCTTTGTTGCCGCCAGGACTATCTACTACACACGTACTTGTGAATACTTTGGGCGGGTGTATCAATAAGAAAAAGAATCGATGTGGAGTCCTCGAATGATTTGCTACGAAGTGATATCGAACAGTCTTTCTTTGTACTGTCCTGCACAGGCTGTTATAAATTAAATCTAGCATAATTGCACGTTGTAAGACACGCGAATGTAGTTAAACAAAAATGGATTACTTAATAGGCGTCAAATTTATAATTAATGACAAAAAAAAATTAACACTCCGATGATATAAGCACTTTCTGTCGGGGAGGAAACACGCAACTGGACTCCAGAAGAAGTTAGTGCATCAAATTACAGTAATTAACGTTTTGATTAATGTTCGGAAATAAATTACGGAACACTTGATAAGATAAATTACCATTTATCTGTAATTTCCACGTAACAAATGATAACATCAGTATCGGTACAGTAAATAAATTTTCAGCGTGAAATAACGAAGAATGGCACCAGGACATAATACTACAGCTGTATTACTGTACCGTGGCACTGCACATCATAAATATTGGTCTAGAAATGCTAACATATTGACATTCTGCATCTCGAACTGATCCAGTATTTTTTTTTATTGTATGCTTCTTTGTGTGTGTGTGGGGGGTGGGTGGAGGGGGTGATTATCATTATTATTATTATTATTATTATTATTATTATTATTATTATCATTATCATCATCATTAGTATTATCATTTATTATTGTTATCATTATTATTATGATCATTATTATCATTATCATTATTGTTTTCTTTTTCATTATTATCATTATTATTATCATTATTATTATCATTATTATTATCATTATTATTATTATCATTATTATTATTATTATTATTATTATCATTATAATTGTTATTATTATTATTATCATTATTGTTATTATTATTATTATTATTATTATCATTATTATTATCATTAATGTAATTATTATTATTATTATTATTATTATTATTATTATTATTATTATTATTATTATTATTATTAATATTTTTATCATTATCATTATTATTACTATTATTATCATCATTAAGATAGCTATTTTTCGACTACTCTTAACCTTACTACTACTACTACTACTACTACTACTACTACTACTACTACTACTACTACTACTACTACTACTACTGTAACTACTATAACTAATGTATGATAATATGCAACTAAGCGGATTTTCTAAGGCAGGAAGAGCTTATAGGAGTATTCCATTTTCGTGAACATTTGATAATTCCGCGCGTGCATTCCCCACTGGCTGGAGTATTGTGCAACCTGGTCAAGGGAGTAAGGCAACACACTAACTATTATGATTTAAGTTGAGGGAAAAATGGTACAGTATTATGGTGCCGAGTAACACATTGCCGGGGAAGGAATGAGGAATGTAGACAAGGGTGGGTTCAGATCAATATTTTCTCTACCTCGTTGAAGCCAAAGATGCTAATATTATAAGTTCAGAATAGAATGAACAAGCTGTACCTCGTGACATTAATAATACTGAAGCTTTGAACTTGGACTGTGCAGCTGAAGTACTACATAACAGTACCTGAAATATAGTTAATGAATCAATAATTATAGTATTGGTGATAGTGGTTTCTTTCAAGTTTATCTGTCTGCACTTAAATACTATCCAACATTACCAGGATACAAAATATAATGAAAAAGGGTAAAGGTTGTTTAAGGACATGTTTTAAAGATGATAGATAGCGTCAAACAATTTTTTTCTTCTTATCTAGGAGTCTTTGTTCTTGATGTATTAGTTAAAGGATTCTGCTATAATGAACCTCAGCTTCACACCCATTGATTATACACTCCATTAATATCAGGATAACGTCGCCTTTCAGTGTGATGACAGTCTGAATTCCACTAAGAGTGAGGGAATAAGCTGTATGTGTTATGTGCTACTTGGCAATGTCCAGTACTCAACATATTCTGTTTAGGGACGAAATACGAGAGATGGTGTATCATGATGGTGTATAATGAAGTAAATGATGATTGCGCTGCTGCTTGAATGTAGAATTTTTGATGCTTAACATGAATTCAACTTACTTCCACTCCCTCACCTCGTTTTGTCTATCCTTAGATTTCTACCCAGTTCAAATATGATATAAGTGTGCACACGTAACAAGCTAGTGTAGCTATCAGGTTCACCTTCCCAAAAGTTTGTTTTTGTGTCCTCCCTCAATCGACGAATCCGCTAAAGGTGATGGACAGCAAGGCAAAATATTTGTCTTACACACTCATAATGAATCTTGCAAACCAAATTAGAGACATTGAAAACAAAAATCAAGAGAGATAACAAACAAAGTAAGTCTCAGTGACGTATCTACATTACAAAAAATGCAAACATATTTCTTACATGTATAAAAAAAAATCCCGTATCACTCTTTCATTAGGAATAATAATACGACAAAGAACATGTTTTTCATTTAAAACCAGTATTTTTTTTTCTTCTTATTGGAACAGTGACAGGTAGCCTTTCAACATCGTCTCAGCGCCAGCTATCCTAGCAAGATGCTGCAGTGTTCTGACGCCCAGTATTTACAACATAAGTCAATAGAGCTAATATATGCACTGCACAAAGCTTAAAAGTAGTTAAACATGATTTATAAAAACTAAATGGACAGATGCTTCTAAGTTAACCCTCTCTAATTCTTCAACCATATAATTTTTTCATAAATAAATCTCTAAAGATTCGGTAATTTGTGAAGTTTGATGAAAAGTTAGTTAACTTCTTACTCGTGATCGGTTATTAAAATATTGACTTTTAGTTAAAACTGAATTTTCTTTTCCAAGAGACAACAACTATATCTCAGCATCAAATTTTCATAATTAATTTTCTTTTCGAATTCTTACATGCATTTTTAATTGACATGCATTGAGTGGGATGCTTATACTACCCTGCTGCTCGTGTGTTCAAAAGGTTCTTCCCAGGTTAGGCTCACATACAGAGTACAAAACTAAGGTTCAGTGATAAAACCATATGTGAAGCAATTTTGTTAAATCAATGGAGATATGTTTGACAATTTAAATGCACTATTGTATTGCAGAAACCATTACCTCTGCCAGCGTGATGGAAAACTACGCATAGCAGTGCACAATGTACCGTTAACAAACAACGAGTGAACGAAAGTTTCAGTTTTGCAAACGATACGAAAATGGAGTGTAACAAACGCTGCCTTAGTAATGAAGCACATATGTTTCAAGGCAATTAATTTTGTTCAGCATAATGGAAAGATAAATATAGAACATCATAAAAAGGTCAAGCGAGGAGTCTTGTTAAGGAATTTTTTTTGTAAAGGAAAACTTTAAGATTGCACTGTTGATCACTGCATGGTTTGTAAACTTCATAAAATACGTTAATGTCGATATTATAATGTCGTTATGCTTGTCAGTTCCTTATACATTAACTAAAAACCTTGTGTCGATGATTCAACTAACTGTTAGGTTCATGGATGAGCTCCACATCTTTAAGTCCAGTATTATAGCACACTACAACCTTCCCCTTACCCACCTAACTTGTAACACGTTGCCTAACTCCTGGACAACTTGTGCAACTTAACAAACTGGACGAAACCAATACAAACTTTTATCCCCAAAGATTTTGTAAACTGATTTCAAACTTACTGTAAAAGAAACTAAATGAATAGATACATAAATAGATAAATAGATACATAAATAAATGAATAAATAGATAGATATAAAAGCTATATAAATTGCAGCTTGGTGAGGCTTAGGTGTTTTCTTTTGAATTTGGAATACGAGAAGACTGATGAAACGAGCAGTGTGCAAGACTCTCTCCTAAAACTACATATCCATCAAAGGAAGGTCGCGTTTTACTCCTGCTCATAAAAGGGAGACTCTTGGAGTAGGTGTCTGGTTACCAAGGGTGATGAGAGGCTCTGGTGATGATGAGTTAGTGGTAGCAATGGTGAGCCAGTGGTGGTAGTGATGTGTTTGTGGTGGTGATGCGAGTCAGTGTTGATCAGTGAGTCAGTATTGATGTGAGTCATTGGTAATGGTGAAGTGATGATTTACTAGTGGTGTTGGCGATGATGAAAGTGATGATGTTGGTTTCAGTGGTATTACAAGTTATCAGTGAGTTGGTGATGGTAGTCGTAGTGGTGATGGAGTGGTAGTAGTGGTGGTGATGGTGTGTGCAGTACTGCTAGTGATGATCATGGTGAGTAAGTGGCTGTGGTTCTGTTGGTGTATATTAGTGGTGACAGTGTGTTATGAGTAATCATGATACTATAGTGACTACGATGATGGGCTAATTATGAGTGATGGTTATCATGAATTCTAGTTAATAGTCGTTAGGTATTGATAGTGATAATGAGTTGTAATTGGGAAGTCGGAAGTAGTGGTGAGATAATGATGTTGATGGGTAGTGGTGGTGATGTAAATGCCCCTCAACACCTTGGTAGACAGACACACGCCTGCCTGCCGCTACACTCTCCTCCCTTTTATGAGCGAGGAATAAAACACAACCTGCTTTTGATGGATAGATATTTTTAGCGAAGAGCCTCACTGAGCCCCTCGTAAACGTAGGCATCAGGTGGAGAAAGAATCTCTCTCTCTCTCTCTCTCTCTCTCTCTCTCCTCTCTCTCTCCTCTCTCTCTCTCTCTCTCTCTCTCTCTCTCTCTCTCTCTCTCTCTCTCTCTCTCTCTCTCTCTCTCTCTCTCTCTCTCTCCTCTCTCTCTCTCTCTCTCTCTCCTCTCTCTCTCTCTCTCTCTCTCTCTCTCTCTCTCTTTCTTTCTCTCTCTCTCTCTCTCTCTCTCTCTCTCTCTCTCATCTCTCTCTCTCTCTCTCTCTCTCTCTCTCTCTCTCTCTCTCTCTCTCTCTCTCTCTCTCTCTCCTCTCTCTCTCTCTCTCTCTCTCTCTCTCTCTCTCTCTCTCTCTCTCTCTCTCTCTCTCTATCAGAGGAGATATAAATAAAAGCACAAAGGAGAATTTCACCTTAAAGGGAGGCAGATAGGAAAAGAGAGGAACGGGAAGGAAGGAGAAGGATGAGTGGCATGAAATCCTCCTGAAGGCGTGTGTTCCGGACGTCAGTGGGAGGGAGAGATAGGAGGGAAGGAGGAAGAAAGGAAGGGGAGTGGGAAGGGAGGGAAGTGGCAGCCGTCAAGCGTGATGACTTCCCGATACAGTGTTCTGTTCCCCTCACTCCTTTTGCCCTTTAGGCCGGAGCCGCGAGGGAAGGGAAGTATTATAACAAGGGAGTTGGAGGCCTCGAGTTGGGGTGGTGGTGGTGGTGGTGGTGGTGGTGGTGGTGGTGCTTGGGTGTTTGCAGTAGTTGTTGTGGTGATGGTGTTGGTTGTATGATGTAGATGGAGGTGTGTGTGATGTGTGGTGTGTGTGTGTGTGTGTGTGTGTGTGTGTGTGTGTGTGTGTGGGTGTGGGTGTGTGTGTGTGTGTGTGTGTGGTGAAAGGAAGTGGTAATGATGGTGGTCTGTTCTGTATGTGGTGTTTGTGATGTGGTAGTGAAAGTGATGATTGAATGTGTAGATGTGGTGCTAATCGTGGTAGTGGTGGTAGGTAGTAACAGTGGTGGTGGTGGTAGTGGTTGTGGTAGTGGGAGTAAGATATGTAAAACAGTGTGTTCCGTAATTTGTCTTTTTACACTTTTACTTAAGTAGTGAAATGAAAAATACATCACATTAAGAAGATGCTTATGAATATTAATTTGTTCGCATATAAAGTTTGTGACATTTTCCTTGCCCACTTTTGGGTCGTAATTTTCTCTCAAAACAACTTTCAGACACTCATTAACCAATCTTAATTTTTAACATTCACTACAAGGAAATGTTACTTAAACAATCACACTCTTCCCTCTCTTTTTACCGGCATAATAAAGGCACTACACACAGCTTCTCGAGACACTCACCACCACCACCACCAAAACTTTCTTCTCTCCACCATAGAAAAAAGAAAATAGCAAAACAAAGAAATAGAGGGAGACAAAGAGGGTGAAAAAACAAAAATATAAATGAAATAAAAACCCAATAAAAATTCACTCTTTGATGCCATTATTCGACCGAGTAAAACAAAAGAGCATCTCGACTGTCACCGCGTCGCTACGGAATGCTTTTACCCAGCGCCGGCACCGGGGGTTCCTCTCCCCATAAATATGGATGTAAAGGCTTCGTTTCGCCCCAGATAGAGTTACTCCTCCCACCCAGTGTGTCCCGTGAATTTCTCTCTCGCAACCTGAAGCCTCCAAGCGCCAAATTTACATCTTGTGAAACGCGTGGTTGAGATCGATAAAGTGCACGATATTTACACGCTACCAAAACCGGCCATCAAAGGCTTATTTTTATTTATCTCCTTTCCAGAACAGTTAGTGAGCGACGCAATATATTCATCGAGACGGTGGTGGAAAAGCAAATGAATGTAAAAAATATATACATCCCGAGATAGCATCCCCATCACCCCCACCTCACCCTCACCTCACCCCTCTCATACGACAAACAGTGTGGGGATGGAGATGACGGTAACTGCTTCCTGCTCGTGTATTTACAAAGATCCTAATATAGAGGAGGGAGCTGGGCTGGGCAAGCGAGAGGGAGAGCAGGATACATTAAAGAAAATAAGGAGAGGAAGAAGAAAAGGTTGTAGAATAAAATAAAGTTAAGGGTAAGGAATAGAGAAAGGAAGGGATGCAACCTGCTTTTAAACACTATATATATATTTTTTTTCCTGCCACATTTATTGACCATGACTGAGACTTTTTTTTAAATGTTGCCTTAAACGTCTATATTAATTTCACAACGAGTTTAAGTAAAAAAAATATATATAAAAAGGGAAAAGGATGCCTGATACTCAACGCGCCCAGAAGGTAGACGCAAAATGAGGAAAGCCTCCGTGCACGAATGAGGGACTTACGTGTGAATATGAGGCACGTTTTGGGCTGGATATGAGGGACTAGGGAGGCGGATGAGATGGGGCGGAAAGGGTGCAAGGTGAAAGTAGGGCCTTAACCGTGGAAATAGGAGGAGGGACGCGCTGAGTTTGGTGAGAGGGAATGCTGGATTTAGCGAGGCTGCCGCAGGGTGAGCGTGACGACTAGGGAAGAAAGGCAAAGGGGTGGGTGGGGCTGAGGTGTGTGTGATGGTCCTCACCGCAAAACTTTCAAAATTAATTAAATGAAAACTTTAGTTGTACTTTTTTTTACTTGGTTCTTTTGGCGGCAGGAAGACCGCAAGGCATGTGGGGGGTTCTGAGGCGAGTGGTGAAGGAGAAACTTTTAGGGACTGTGGTGGGGGTGAGGAGGAATGGTTGTTGTGGAGGCGAGTTGTAGTTAAGTGTGGTGGTGGTACGGCTTTATTAGTATATAGTGTAGTGGTAATAGTGGTGGAAGGAGGAATTAAGACGTAAGGCCATAAGAGTTTGCGGTGGTGGTGGTGGTGGTGGTGCTGGAGCTATTGAAGCAAGGGAGGTGGAAATAAGAGGAGAAGGAGGAGGAGGAGGAGGAGGGTGAGGCTGTAGTGATGGGGAGGCCGTGGCAGTAGAGGGAGGATAATGGGGATGCAGGAGGGTGAGTAGAAAGAGGGGAACCAGGCGACAGGAGAACATAAACTAAATAACTGCCCACCAACAGCCTACTCCCCCTCTCCTCCCACCCTTACCCTCGCATCTCCCTTCCTGCCTTCCCCCATAACACCCCGCCCGTTCCCACTAGCTATGGCCTCTCCCGTCCGCCCCCCATCCACCCGCCAGCCTACTCCCCGGCCACCTCGGAGGGGCGTCCGGGAGATGAGGGGAAGGAAACACCTCACCTCCGGCACCTGTGGAGATCCCAGGTGGCACTTAATCCCTCCCTTGGGGTCGGATTTATTTTTAATTTTGTCATATATTTTTTCACCTAACATGGCCAGTAAACACGACGTGGTTGAGTTGCTTCAGTCTATAGTATACAAACACTCTTACTTTCCTCCCTTCCTTCCTTCCTTCCTTCCTTCTCCACTTCTTTAGTTCAACTTTATTTTTTTTTACACCATCAATATCCTGTGTCATGTTTCGTTTTCTTCTCTTGACTGCACAAGTGGATTACAGCTCCCGGATATAACTGAACAATAGCACACAAGGTTGCTCGTTATAATGTTACCTTGACCGTCCTCTGTCACTAAGTGTGGATCTAAAAGCTATTTGCGTCACACTGTTGAAAGGCAAGCTGCTTCTTTAAAGTGGACATTGATATTATATTATTTCTTGTTTTCTTCATATATTTTCCTCCCACGCCACTTCCTTCCCATAACCTCCCCTTCACACGTCCCCCCCCCCCCCAACCACTCCCTTGTTATGCCTATAATCCTCTTTATCATCATCCTTCGTAATGTAAAGAAAAAAATGAGGTAATGTTTTGCCTCCCCTTCTCGCCCTCTGTGGCTTATCCTTCATACGAACTGCTCGAGTAAAAAGAAAAAAAAACTACATCTACCTTTTTTTCTTTGGTTTTCGTTTTACCTTCGTTGTTTGCGTTGTGGAGGGCATGTAAGTACTACGCACGAACTACCTTTTGTGTTGGATATGTTCAGCCTTCTGTACCCGTGTTGTATGCTGTACCGCACACCCACCAACGCACACACATACACACAGCACATAGGTAGACACTCAAACACACACACACACACACACACACACACACACACACACACACACACACACACACACACACACGCTATTTTCTCTCATAGGCAAAAAAAAATACATCTACTTAATATACCACAACAAAAACAAACTTAGAATTTCCTACGAATAACCTACGTAAATTCCTACAAATATACAATGAACAGATACGACAAACACGAGAAAAAAACACAAAAAAACACAAACATAAACAGAGGTGCTTCAAAGAGACAGATAGATGGGTTTAAAAACAACCTTTCCTTACCCTTCTTCAATGTATATGGAGCCACAGCAACGCATCGGAACACGGGAGGAGAGGGAGAGGGAGACACAGGGGGGGGTGGTGGATGTTCGTCACCAGCGGGACTTTACTACCACCTCCCCGCTTGTGACGTCATCGGCCTTTGTCCCAAGTCATCACGCTGGCTTGGGCTTCCACCTTCTTATCTCCGGAGGTGGAAATTGTTTATGGTAATCGCCTTAACAGCACGGGTTTGTCTGCGTACTTATTGTAATTCTGTTTGGCCACGCCTGGAGGAGCGGTGGAGGGAGGAAGGAAAAGGAGGAGGGAAGTGAAGAGAGGGAGGTGAAGGGAGAGAGGGAGGTGAAGGAAGGGAGAGGGTATGTGAAGGGAGGGAAGACGTGGGTAACGATAGCAGACAGGATGGAGGGTGACTCGCGGGTCAGTCCTTCCAAGGGTGAAGTTTATGATATTGTGAGACTGATTTCTTACACCTGACACGACTCACACACACACACACACACACTTTCTCTCTCTCTCTCTCTCTCTCTCTCTCTCTCTCTCTCTCTCTCTCTCTCTCTCTCTCTCTCTCTCTCTCTCTCTCTCTCTCTCTCTCTCTCTTACCAATTTAGTCTCGGTAATGGATGACTTCGTCGCGTTTCGCCCTCCAGGCACAGAACTTATCTTCCTCTCCTCTCCCCATACCTCTCCCCTCTCCCCCATATCTCTCCCCTCTCCCCCATATCTTCCTTTTCACTCTCCTTCTTACCCCAATTCTCCTCTCCTACTTATTTCCTCTCCTATTCTATCTTATTACCTATTTTTCTCCCATTTTTCTCTTCTTTCCACAAATGTCCTTTCTCTCTCTCTCTCTCTCTCTCTCTCTCTCTCTCTCTCTCTCTCTCTCTCTCTCTCTCTCTCTCTCTCTCTCTCTCTCTCTCCTCTCTCTCCTCTCTCTCTCTCTCTCTCTCTCTCTCTCTCTCTCTCTCTCTCTCTCTCTCTCTCTCTCTCTCTCTCTCTCTCTCTCTCTCTCTCTCTCTCATCGCATTCCGAAACCCTTTCTTTCTAATCAACTGCATTTCACACTTCCACTCTCCATTCCCCGATCTCTCTCTCTCTCTCTCTCTCTCTCTCTCTCTCTCTCTCTCTCTCTCTCTCTCTCTCTCTCTCTCTCTCTCTCTCTCTCTCTCTCTCTCTCTCTCTCTCTCTCTCTCTCTCTCTCTTTTCTATCCTTTCAACTTTGTAACTTGTATTTTTCTCTAATTTACATAACCACATTTTCCTTTCCACTGCCCAATCCTCCTCCTCCTTCTCCCCCTCCCCTCCTCCTCCTTCTCCCCCTCCTCCTCCTCCTCATCCCCTTCTTCTTCCTCCTCCTCCTCCTCCTCCTCCTCCTCCTCCTCATTATTTATTTTTATCATCATTATTTATTTTTATCATCATTATTTATTTTTGTCATCAATATTTATTTTTTATCATCAATATTTATTTTATCATTAATATTTATTTTTATCATTAATGTTTATTTCTTTCATTAATATTTATTTTTATCATTAATATTTATTTTTATCATTAATATTTATTTTTATCATTAATATTTATTTTTATCATTAATATTTATTTTTTTTCATTATTATTTATTTGTATCATTATTATTTATTTGTATCATTATTATTTATTTTTATCATTAATATTTATTTTTATCATTAATATTTATTTTTATCTTTAATATATATTTTTATCATTAATATTTATTTTTATCATTAATATTTATTTTTTATCATTAATATTTATTTTTATCATTAATATTTATTTTTATCATTAATATTTATTTTTATCATTAATATTTATTTTTATCATTAATATTTATTTTTATCATTATTATTTATTTTTATCATTAATATTTATTTTATCATAAATATTTATTTTTATCATTATTATTTATTTCTATCATTAATATTTATTTTTTATCATTAATATTTATATTTTATCATTATTATTTATTTTTATCATTAATATTTATTTTTATCAATAATATTTATTTTTATCATTAATATTTATTTTTATCATTAATATTTATTTTTATCATTAATATTTTTTTTTATCATTAATATTTATTTTTATCATTAATATTTATTTTTATCATTAATATTTATTTTTATCATTAATATTTATTTTTATCATTGATATTTATTTTAATCATTGATATTTATTTTTATCATTGATATTTATTTTTATCATTAATATTTATTTTTGTCATTAATATTTATTTTTATCATTAATATTTATTTTTATCATTAATATTTATTTTTATTATTAATATATATTTTTTATCATTAAAATTTATTTTTATCATTATTATTTATTTTTATCATTAATATTTCTTTTTATCATTAATATTTATTTTTATCATTAATAAGAAAAATTTGAATAAAATCATAATTTTTTTAAAAATCTATAAATCGAACACTTAGAAAAGACCTCGGCAGTGTAAGGGTTAATACTGGCAATACGTTATGTTTAACCTGCCATTACCACCGAAACGAAGGATGCGAGGGGATTTCATTGAAATGTTCAAGATAATCAAAGGATTCGATAATATCAATACAGAAGATTACATTACTTTTGATTGATCAAATATAACAAGAAGACATCATTCTTTTAAGATTACTGGTAAAAGATTCACATCAAACAAAGCCAAGCACTTCTTTTTCAATCGGATCGTTAACGTTTGGAACTCCCTGCCCGCCAATGTCGTCGACAGTAAAACAATTACTACGTTCAAAAATAGACTTGACAAATATTTAGAAGCCAATCCACAAGTAAAATACTATCCGTTAACGTAGCAAACTTTGAGTAAGTTCATCCTGATGTACCTAACTTACGAAATGTCGATTCAAAAGACGTCGCTAGTGGCCTGACATCGCTTGCCAGGAAGTAGTGGTAGCAGTAGTGGTAGTGACAGTAGTGACAGTCTGGTCTTGGTTGGCCTTCCTTTCCCTGCCAGCCATGGCTGGGGAGAGAAGCCTTCACCCTTACTATCCTGTATCCTTCACTCTAGACTAGATAGTGTACTCACAAACAGCCTCGTAAGGGCCAGCAGGCCTGTTGCTGTTTGTTCTTCCTATGTGTTCCTATGTGTTCCTCCTCCTCCTCCTCCTCCTCCTCCTCCTCCTCTTCTTTTTATCCTCACCTCAACTCTTTTATTTTTAGTGCGTGTCTCTTTGTTATCCCTTTTCCCTTTGACTTATTTTCATCTTCCTACTACGTTATCTCTCTCTCTCTCTCTCTCTCTCTCTCTCTCTCTCTCTCTCTCTCTCTCTCTCTCTCTCTCTCTCTCTCTCTCTCTCTCTCTCTCTCTCTCTCTCTCTCTCCTCTCTCTCCTCTCTCTCTCTCTCTCTCTCTCTCTCTCTCTCTCTCTCTCTCTCTCGCTCTCTCTCTCTCTCTCTCTCTCTCTCTCTCTCTCTCTCTCTCTCTCCTCTCTCTCTCTCTCTCTCTCTCTCTCTCTCTCTCTCTCTCTCTCTCTCTCTCTCTCTCTCTCTCTCTCTCTCTCTCTCTCTCTCATTGCCACTATCATTAAACCAAGTAAAACAATGGATCTAATCACAATACAGACGGCACAAAACTTAACGTACTCAGAGCTTCACGTAATGAGGTATTGCCAGCCAGTGATTGTCGGTAATCTAAAATTCTCAGATCACTGCTGTAAAACCGTCCCAGCAATGCAGTGTAGCAGTCAATTGGATGCTTGCTGTGCGTACCTACTTTATTTAACACAGGTTCAGTCATGGTAAGTGTATCATCACCCATACTGACAATACCTTCCACGGTGTTTACTCGTATGCAATTTCCTCTGTAAGTTAATTAGTTTTTCCCTCACACTGTGGTGATGATATGATCGTCGTTTGATTAATATAAGTGAGTGATAATCCGATTAATGTTAAGTAGTTGGAGGATAGTCTTTCTTTTTTGAGGCAGGATGTTATGATAAAGTGAAAGAGCGTGATTTTTTTTTCCCTCTTAAGAAACACGCCTCTGAGTTAAGAAGATCAGTTTTATAGGGAAAGAAAAACACATGTCCTGACGGAACCAGAACATGTCAGAACACATCATAATTTCCGCTCTGAATTATCCGGCCTGAATAAAACAAAAAAAACCAACAACTTTATTCTTATTATTACATGTCTTTGTTCTGTGTTTAGTATGCCTGCAGCCTTTGTAGGATGAAGATGCCGCGGCTGTTAAGATGAGAAATGGTAATGATGCTGCTCGTTTTATCCAAGTGCATCCCGGGAGACGAGTATGAATGTGTGGTAGAATGTTAGTGGTGGAAGATTAATAGTCATGGAGTAAGTGTTTATGATGCCACAAATCTGAAGAAAAAAAAGAGTTAGGTGACAATAATTGTATAGTACTGTGGATCCAGCCGGTCGTTTTACAATGAGTCGCAGCGAACACACACACACACACACACGCACACACACACA
>JAPQNM010000013.1:4940709-4943209 GCA_029783475.1 Metacarcinus magister | reverse complement strand
CCCGCTTTCCAATTTGTTTAGGGATGTGTATATATCTTTGTGTGAAATTAAATGTGTGAATATTTGATCGTTGCGAATGTTTTTTTTCTTCTCCTTAGAGTGGAATGTTTTAGGTATTTTTGTTTTGTTTTGTTTTGTTTTGGCCTTTTTTTTATTTTACTCAAACTTGAAAGAAGGATAAACGTGTTAATATTATTCCTTATGTTAGAGTTGAAATATTTCGTAAGAGAAGTGAAGAGGCGAATATATATTTTTTTTTGTGGTGTGTGTGTGTGTGTGTGTGTGTGTGTGTGTGTGTGTGTGTGTGTGTGTGTGTGTGTGTGTGTGTGTGTGTGTGTGTCTGTGTCTGTGTGTGTGTGTGTGTGTGTGTGTTTATGGTAGGCTTGGCAGGATTAATAAAGACTAGCTGTTTGAAGTGTTTCCAGAGTCCTACTTAACCTCTTTTGAGAGCGCCAAAAGAATTTTTTATAAATAATATAATGCTGCCTGTCCTTCCACCTTTTCGTACATATACTGGAAATTCCCAATGTGGAGGATAGAGGCTTTAGGTGACTAGAATTAAGCTGAAGAGGGAGGGGACTACAAATATTCAAGTGGAGAAACGTGCCCATTGAAATAATAAGGCTGCAGGAATCTATACCTTAATAAGACACAGAGGAAGATCAGACATCACATCAGCTGCTACTACGAAGGTGCGATGGTTTTTTTTTTATTCATTGTTGGCAGAAATTTAAGCTGCTGTGAAAGGAAATTACAAAATGAAAATATTCACTGCAAAGATATTGCATATGAAATGGAAGAGACTATGTATAAAACGTTATTAACCGCTTATGAATAAATGAATGCACTCGGGTGAAAGGCATTGGAAAAAGGCGTATGTGTCTGTATGTGTTTGTATGTGTGTATGTGAAGTGTTTGTATGTGTTTGTATGTGTTTGTATTTGTGTGTATGTATATATATATATGTGTGTGTGTGTGTGTGTGTGTGTGTGTGTGTGTGTGTGTGTGGTGCGTGTGTGCGTGCGTGGGTGTGTGTGTGTGCGTGTGTGCGTGCGTGTGTGTGTGTGTGTGTGCGTGTGGCGTGTATGCGTGTGTGCGTGCGTGTGTGTGTGTGTGTGTGTGTGTGTGTGTGTGTGTGTGTGTGTGTGTGTGTGTGTGTGTGTTTAACGATAAATGGGTGAAAAGAAGTTTTCATCACGTTTCACTTTTCATGGAAAGATATAACAAAAATACCACCCAGTTTGTTGTTAAACTTGTTGTAATGCTTTTGGTGTCTTTGTTTTATATGTGTTAGTTTCATATTTACTTCACTGACTTACTAAGGATTAAAGAAGGATTACAAACTGCAACAGACCTTGATATCGTTGCAATAGTTGTTTGGTTTCACAACTCAACGCTACAAACCAAGAGGTGCGACAAAGCTGCTACTGGAGGTGACTTGTGTGATTGGCAAGCTCATATGGACGCCATTTTGAAAAACATTTATGGCGAGTAGTTAAATTTAAAATCTCACTACAGGAAGGTGTGGAGACGCGGTGCTACATGGTCTACATGGCCTTGCTGTACAGGCTGAAGCAGGGCATGTGGAACTAACCCATTACCACTGAATGTAAGGAGGCTTGCAAGATACAGCGACTCAAAATAAGCTATAGAGACGAGGAGCCTGTGTGATAAGATAACCCTAATACAGAAGGATATCGGTCAGCGGACTAACACCAACAGGGACGAGAAGGAATGGCTCAACCAGCTCTGTAATGAAGTTATAAAGCTTCGAAACACAACCAAAAGCCCTTGAGTGAGGAGCTTGATAAGTCACTACAGGCTATATGTACACACAGGCTGTCTCCTTGTACTATATGTCTGTCACGCTGTACACGTTCACTCACGGAGGACTACGAAGAGAATAGAGGAAGGAAAGAAGATGAGAGAAAAATGACAAGAGGAACAGAGAGAGAGAGGAAAAGGGTCAGGGAGAGGAAGGGATGGAGGCTGGGGGAGGCGGGGCACAGCATGGCGGGGCGGGGTATAGAGGGTCCAGCGTCCTGTTGCTGACGACGGCAGGCGAAGTGATAATGTAGAGGCGAGGTGCTGCTCATTCGTCTTGATTTACGGGGCCTTGTGACGCTCGGCCATCCGTCTTGTGTGTGTGTGTGTGTGTGTGTGTGTGTGTGTGTGTGTGTGTGTGTGTGTGTGTGTGTGTGTGTGTGTGTGTGTGTGTGTGTGTGTGTGTGTGTGTGTGTGTGTGTGCTTATCAGATAATGTATAAAAATAAGAATACATAAGAGAGAGAGACAGAGAGAAAGAGGGAAAATTTCTTCGTCCTCCTCCTTCTCCCTCCTCCTCCTCTTCTTCCTTTTCCTTGTCCTCCTGTTGAACGTAAGAGAGGAAGATTGATGAAGAAGGGGAGAGAAAATGCGTTAGGGGGCAAAGCTGGGAAAGAAGAAGGAAAAAAATGTGTTTCGAGATGAGAAGGAAAATTTTTCGCTCGATTAGTTTTTGA
>JAPQNM010000013.1:4928209-4935709 GCA_029783475.1 Metacarcinus magister | reverse complement strand
TATATTTGTACAGGAGAAGTACACAAATTGGTGACGGGCATGAAAAGTGGGTAATTTTAGAGCAATCCGTGTTGAAGGGCGGCCGGGTGACGCCCACTTCCTGCCAACCAACGTGTACATGCGTTATGATCAGGGGATTAATTTTTTTTTACCAATACACATATACATTGCTAGTTACGCGTTATTGAAAAAGCTGAAAAATAATGAAAAAAAAAAGATAGAAATGTTATATGTCAGAACAGAAATATGACTTAGGAGATGAGTGTTGATGAAAGGAGCTTATTGATCATTACCACTCGCATCTGACCATCATCAGAGGAAAGGGAAGCGTGGAGAGGGAGGCATCTGCCGGGCCAAGGACACATTAATCACCTGAGTCTGTCTCCTCCCGAAACATTTTGTGTGGATTTTTATTTTCTCTTCCATTTTCAGGGCGTGAGGGAGTTGGCGGGGGAAGGAGGGTGAAGGGAGATGGTGTGTGTGTGTGTGTGTGTGTGTATGTGTGTGTGTGTGTGTGTGTGTGTGTGTGAAGGGAACAGCGTTTGTAGATAACCAAACACTATTTTGTTAGATGGAATTAGCACTGAGTAAAGTATCATGCAAAATATATAATCCAATCAAAGGGTTTCTTCCCTAAATAGAATTCATCAAGTTCCATCCAGCACTCTCAGTTACTTCTTTGAGCAACTATGTAACTTGGATCGATTTTTTTTCGTTACAGATTATGAAGTTAGAACTCTGTCAACTTATATGATATTTTTGTTATATGTGTGATATCCTGTGGTCCACCTGGAATTCGAATCCATTCTTCTTTTCTATTCGTCACTAAACGTGAAAATGAAGCTACTCTCTGCCGCGTCTGTACGTTGTGTACTACTAATGAACACCACTGACCCAAAGGAGGAGCAAACACCACAAGGGATCAGGGTCATTGTGACGTTACTTCACCGATAACTACTGTAACGTTTGTCATGTAACAAGGTGACCAGTAGCAAATTTAATCTTTTTTCACACTGACTAAATCTAATGATATTAGAATCTGAAGCAGGTAGTTGTAAGATTATATTTCTGTTCTCTCAAAACCAAATTGTTTTCGGGAGATCGGTTTCGACAAAATGAGACCACTTTGTCGAAATGATTTTGAAAGTTGAAACATACAACACACAACATTGATTTCGTCTTAAAAGAAACATTAAGATTATTATTATTAAATTAAAAAAACATGTTACATTACAATTGTTTCATTATTGAGTGTTTTTTTTCTTGTATTATAATCATATTTAGTAGCCAACAGTTTAGTTTTATTAGTGTTTCAGGGTTATTTTGGTTGATTTTTAACACTGAATTAATTTCTCAAACACACACACACAGCCTTCAGCTAACGAGAATTAATTCAATAGTGTAAGAGTTGCTTCCTTCAGAAGATATCCACGTCATCACACAACACTGAAGGACGTCCAGGTGGTGCAGGTGTTACGTACCACAGCTAACAGATCGATGGGACCAGAGCTGCAGCGTTCACTTTGCGTGTGGGTTGATTACGTCAATGCATGCAAGTCTTAATTACTTAAGTGTTAAATAACTTCACAAAAAACTCCACATCCTGGATTTAGGTTTGGCTTGTGCTTCATTTACGTCGACACATTCAGCACTAGTGACGACAACATTGTTATTTCCGAGACTGTTTAATGGCAAGTTTTACATCGCATGTTTCATAAGTGATTTTGAAGGAATTAGTTATTTTCCGCTGAATGAGAAATCTCATTCATCTGCCACCTCAGCAGCATTATGAATAGCTCCCTGAACACACGGGCTGTCTCACTGCAGCACTACGATGAAAGGGTGCATGTATATTATTCTTATTCACAAGGAATTATTATGCAGGATTTTTTATATATTTTTTTATTATTACAGTCTTCATGTTAAAGTCCCATTCTGCAAACATATGTAATAATGAATGGTACACAATATTGCTACCTCGCCCTTAACCATCATAACAGTTTCATGATAAATCCCACCAGGGAAAGGCCTTTGTTATTACTCGCGTTGTCAGATTTTTGCAATACTCTCGCTGCAAAATGTGCTTAGTGATTTTATCATTAGAGAGGGAGGGAGGGAAGGAGGGAGGAGAGAGAGAAAAAAGAGAGAGAAAAGAGAGAGAGAATATGAGAGAGAGAGAATATGAGAGAGAGAGAGAGAGAGAGAGAGAGAGAGAGAGAGAGAGAGAGAGAGAGAGAGAGAGAGAGAGAGAGAGAGAGAGAGAGAGAGAGAGAGAGAGAGAAAGAGAAAGAGAAAGAGAAAGAGAAAGAGAAGAGAGAGAGAGAGAGAGAGAGAGAGAGAGAGAGAGAGACTAGCTTCTTTTAACAGCACTAAATCATATCTGAGGTTAAGTAACTTCAAGAGCCACTTTATAAAGCCAAGCATATACAGTATAAGGTCTGCTATCTAATAAGGCGGAATAATCTTATTTCAAAAGTGTTGGAAACTTGTCATTTACTTCGTTATTGATGATACATTTGATTAAAGTCCAAATGATCAACATAAACTCAATTTCAGAAACAGGGAAAAGAAAAAGAAACGAGGATTGAGATGATTGCGATAATCATGTAAGGGTAAGCAGGGAGTCAGTAGTGAAGAGAAGTGACCTTGAAAAACCAATATTCTGAGTAGAAGTATTCATGGCATTAATATAAGAGGCTGTGCTACTTAACTTTCCTGTCCACCTTTCTGTTTGGGAGAACGAGAATACTATTGTATATAAATCAGTTCTTCCCACTTAAAGCTGCAAGTTCAGCCTTGGAATATATACGTCAAGGGAGCTGCAAGAATTGATATGTTTGAGATGATGAGAAATACTATTAGTCCTTGGAGAAGCTTAAGTTTTTTTTATAGACTTGCAAATCTCTTATCTAGGGATTGTTTGCTGTATGTCTGTCCTGCAAACAAATACCAAATTGCTTATTTAACACGGCTGCATGTTCATGTAAGACATATCTCAAAAACACAAAGTTGATGTCTTTCCTTGCAGAAGAATGTTCGGTCGATTACTTGAGCATACTGTTTACTATAATGTGTACTTTGTCAGAACAGATTCTAAACAGCATACCAGAATGTACAGAAATGCAAGGCTGATCATTATTCCTTTGCCTGCACATAGAATATTCATCTCGCCACCTGTAATACGGTTTGGTGTCAGTCACAGGTGGCAGTGTGGCTGTCAAGAGAATCTGCCTGTATAGGTTTATCGCTTTCGTTGAATATGAAAGTGCAGTCACACTCTCCTGCTGTCACAAATCCTAAATGATCGTCTGTTGTCAGGTATTGCACATTTTGGAGCAGCTGATGACATATAATCAAATAACACATCGGCCGCGTTTATTAGAGGTCTGCAGCCACTACAATAACATGCCTACCAAACATTCTCTTTGGAAGCGCATATGGTGCGTCTGGCTTTATCCTTACTGGTTCAAATGGTTTTCTGAGGGTATTAAACGATATTATTGTTGTCGGGTAACGCTGATGTAAGAGAATTACTTAGAATTACATGTAAAATCAGATCACACAGATCCTAGGGTCCAGACTAGGTGGTCTGTCCTTAACCAAGCGTAAATGCTTTCTAATGCAATCATGATCACAATTCAACTAGTCAGAAGCAATATAGTCACGCAACTAGCAGCACGCCGGGTCATGTGGCCTCTATCGGAAACCTTGTTGGAAGAGATGGTAGTCAAGTTTGAGTTTAAAGGAATTTATTGTGGCACACTGCACCACGGAAGGTGGGAGGTTATTCCAGTCCTTAACGATGTTATTGGTAAACAAGAATGTAGTGCAGTCAAGTTATATTTGTATACATCTTAGTTTTATTCCGTTCCTTCTCGTTTGTGGTAAGTCATTAAATTAAAATAATTAATTTGGATCAACATTCGTAACCCTTTAAGTATTTCAAAACGCTCATTACAGTTTCTTCGGAGGCGATGTTTCTCGGGGGAGAACATGTTTAGTCGTGTGTGCCTCTCTTCGTAAGATTCATTACGCGAAGACGGGATCATCTACGTAGACCCGCGCTGGGCAATTTCAAATTTTACTATATCTTATGCAGGGTGAGGCGACCAAAATTGCACTGCATATTCCAACTGGTGTTTGACTTAACTGATGAATGGAGGTATTTTTTTTTTTATATTCTTGAACAAAACGTAACTGTTTATGAAGCCAAGCATTCTATTATAAGCTTTACAAGCGGCGTATTTCAATGTTGGGAGAATTTTAGATTCGACGCAATCGTAAAACCAAGATCTTCGACACACTGTACGCTTGCAAGTTTCATTCTCCTCATCTCGTTTTCAGATATTTATTCTCTTGTTCCCACTTGAAAAATATGATAATTGTTGACAGACCATGTTGAGATTTTGTGTGCGTCTTCCTGTAGGCTTTGTCTGTCACTGTCAGAAGCAGATCCATTGATAACGACCCTTTGTTTTCTGTTGCTCAGCCAGCTATCGATCCACCTGTGCACATTACCTGCGATCCCAAGCTATTTTATTTTGAGCATTAACTTATTATGAGAAACTTTATTAGGATACACAATGTCTAACGATCTAGTGATATCGTGGACACAAAAGAGATCATTATAAAATGTGAACAGAATAGAAAGATAAACATGATCTTTTATACCTAAATCCTTGCTGCGAGTCCCTGATCAGAGAATATTGTTCAGGGTAAGTAACAATTTTGTCTCTAATTATGTTTTCCAGCATTTTTACAACTACGGATGTCAAGCTAGTGTGCTAGTAATTCCTGAGCATATTTATATCGTCTTTTTCAACTATTGGGGAGAGAGAGAGAGAGAGAGAGAGAGAGAGAGAGAGAGAGAGAGAGAGAGAGAGAGAGAGAGAGAGAGAGAGAGAGAGAGAGAGAGAGAGAGAGAGAGAGAGAGAGAGAGAGAGAGAGAGAGAGAGAGAATTAACGGGTATTTAAAAAGTGGAGGAGGGTTAGCGGGTAAAAGTTTCTGGAGGCAAGGAAAGAGAAAAAAGGCTCCCTGAAGGTACTTTTATGGCGTCGTTCGTGGAAAATATCGTCGAAGTTAAACTGTGTCCGGAGAAGTCCCCCAGATTTTAGGGAAATTTGGAACGAGGGAAAAGCATGGAGGCTGAGAACAACGGAGGAAATGGGGAGTGGAAAAAGGCTGAGAATATATAGGTCAGCACAAACGAGAGAGAGAGAGAGAGAGAGAGAGAGAGAGAGAGAGAGAGAGAGAGAGAGAGAGAGAGAGAGAGAGAGAGAGAGAGAGAGAGAGAGAGAGAGAGAGAGAGAGAGAGACTAGTGGGAGGAAGAGGAAAGTTCTAAAAGTGGTATGGTCAGTTTGGTTCCCGAGAGGTTTGATAATTCTCTCTTAAAGAACTTCAAGTCATAGGATGATAAAAAAACAACAACAACAACATAATGATACAGTGTTCTAGAATCTGGTAGTGAAAGGGATGCAGGAGTGATGATACTATTGAACTACTGGGAGAGAGGGAAGAACGCAATAAACATGATTAGAAAAAACCAAAAAAAACCCATCAGCCATAACAACAGCGGTAAACGAGAGCAGGAGATAAGAAAACACTAGAGTGAATAATGAGATACTGAAGGCAATCAGTTAAAAAAAAGGTCAGTTGATGAGTCGAATAACCTTTTCTGCCGTGTACTCCATGCATGTGTTGATGAAGCTGCTGTATATAATCAGTATTTAGAAGAATTAGCTGATTTGATGCAGAATAACTATCTTACTGGAAACTAATTTGCTGGAACTGATAAACGGGAATTTTAAGGATGCTTATTCAATAGCAGCACAGGAATATTCAGTGAAAAAGAAGAGTTAGCTGAGTATTATTAAGGAAAAGAGAACATTTATTTAGTGGTCAATAAGTGATAGAGAAATTTAATTGTTGTGCCGCTAAATATCAGCAGGTTCTCCTTTCTTCACTGAGGAATTTAAGAAAGGTTGTAACTCGAAACTCATCAACGTCTCTTCGTGAGTCATGTAATTATTGTTGAGAGGATCATTCTACAAACGACAATGCAAAATATAGGATATAGTTAGTAACATAAGTGACGAGGAGACTACAATAGACTGCAGTGACAGGACATATAACATAACAAAAGGTTTGGATGTGAACAGTGACTATTGCTTTCACCAACAACAGCAGATCGACCAGAGAGAAAATTCAAGGTGAAGGTACATAGAGAAAGTCAACTCAGTTAGACAATGGTGGAAGCGACTTTGTATAACGTTGTCGATATCCCTACAACACCACTGACGTCATTAAGAGAAGATGGTCAATATTCAGTAACAGTCACGTCAACAACCACATTCCCATTTAGAATCATGTCGATCAGCTTGAAGATTTATTGATTGAGATATTATAAATGAATATGAATCTTATTATTCTTGGTCGACTCAAATGGTACTGAATCAAAAGGAAAGGAAGTCAAAATAGGAAATTATTAAGTTGAAATGTAAACAATATCATACTGTTTATTTCACGAGCTGGTCTGCACTTCAGGCACTTAGGAGAGAGAGAGAGAGAGAGAGAGAGAGAGAGAGAGAGAGAGAGAGAGAGAGAGAGAGAGAGAGAGAGAGAGAGAGAGAGAGAGAGAGAGAGAGAGAGAGAGAAAAAAAAATAAAGATATCAGAGTCAAACAGGAATAGCAACTTCGTTCTATCAAAACAAGCCACACCTGCATGGATAGCTTCCATGTCCTCTCCACACACACACACACACACACACACACACACACACACACACACACACACACACACACACACACACACACACACACACACACACACACACACACACACACACACACGACACTTCACTCTGTGCACATACATACCCTATGATGAATAAATAATTAGAGGAATACACGAGGTGAATATAGAAATGAAGGCAAAGACGCAGAAAGGCAACACAAACGAACAAAACCTTAGAACGTAGGAGGATGGCAGCGCAAGAAGCAGGGATAGCTTGTAGTTATGTTGGGGTAGGAACGAGTCAGAGAGTGAGGGAGGCCAGGAAGGAAGGAAGGAAGGTAGGGGGGAGAAAGGGAGAGAAGAGGGGGAGCTGGCCATGAACAGGGTAGGGCCGAGGGGGAGGCAAAGGGTCATGGAGGAGAGAGAGAGAGAGAGAGAGAGAGAGAGAGAGAGAGAGAGAGAGAGAGAGAGAGAGAGAGAGAGAGAGAGAGAGAGAGAGAGAGAGAGAGAGAGAGAGAGGAGAGAGAGGAGAGAGAGGAGAGAGGAGAGAGGAGAGAGGAGAGAGAGAGAGAGAGAGAGAGAGAGAGAGAGAGAGAGAGGAGTAAACAAGCAGCACAGGCTATGTATGATGCTACAAGATGTCTACCGCATGAAAACACCACTAAAAAAAAAAAATAGTTATAACATACAGGAGGAGACGAAGGAAGGAAGGAAAGGAAGAGGAGTAAGAGTTAAAAGAAAAGCGAGAAACAGGTAACCTCTCT
>JAPQNM010000013.1:4915709-4918209 GCA_029783475.1 Metacarcinus magister | reverse complement strand
GTGCGTGATAGGAGGTAGTAGAGGTAAAGAGTAGCAAGAAAAGACACACACACACACACACACACACACACACACACACACACACACACACACACACACACACACACACACACACACACACACACACACACACACACACACACACACACACACACACACACACACACACACACACACACACACACACACACACACACACACACACACACACACACACACACACACACACACACACACACACACACACTACCGTATGAAATTGTAAACCGATTGAAGAACGAGAAAAAAAATATCTGTGCGCCATTTTGAGCAGCTGCCACGACCACTGTAAGGTTAACTTGTGATATATATTGGTTTTGTTTTATAAATGCTTTGTTAATAATATATTATGAACAATTTAGAATAGCTATGCGTAAGAGTATCATAGAAATAGCCGACAGTGTTTTTCATAGAAAGTGATATATTTTAAGGGTAACCTTATTATATCATTACATATTAAATCTACTTCATTTATGATTAATTAAAGGCGACCAAAAGAAAAATCATTTATTGTCAGTGCGGTGGACGGGATAAGAAGTCACTAGGATGAAAGCCACACGTTAGGCTGATAATGAGCGAAAACTTAGACCTTTTGATTTATAAAGTGACTGTATTTTCTCTCTCTCTCTCTCTCTCTCTCTCTCTCTCTCTCTCATCTCTCTCTCCTCTCGCTCTCTCTCTCTCTCCTCTCTCTCCTCTCTCTCTCTCTCTCTCTCCTCTCTCTCTCTCTCTCTCTCTCTCCTCTCTCTCTCTCTCTCTCTCTCTCTCTCTCTCTCCTCTCTCTCTCTCTCTCTCTCTCTCTCTCTCTCTCTCTCTCTCTCTCTCTCCTCTCTCTCTCTCTCTCTCTCTCTCTCTCCTCTCTCTCTCCTCTCTCTCTCTCTCTCTCTCTCTCTCTCTCCTCTCTCTCTCTCTCTCTCTCTCTCTCTCTCTCTCTCTCTCTCTCTCTCTCTCTCTCTCTCTCTCTCTCTCTCTCTCTCTCTCTTTTCCAGTAATTTACATATATACATATATGTATGTATATATATAAATATATATATATATATATATATATATATAAATATATATATATATATATATATATATATATATATATATATATATATATATATATATATATATTGTTAATTGCTTTTCAAAGTGATAGAGGGAGAGAACTGCACGTGTAAACAAGGCTATGATAGGTATTTGAGTATTAAGTTATCGGTGCCCGCACACCACCGGTCTTTGTTGTTATGGGCCGTGGTGGCGCACACTCTTGGATAAGGGAGGGAGTCATTTGTCCTTCACGGCTCCGTGTGGCAGCAGTCAATATCAGAAGGCGGAGATCGAAAGACCGATGTATTATTGAGGTTTTGTGAGTGTTGGACAACAACAGGTAGAGCCTGGTGTTTGGAAAGGTCACCGTGTGCTCATGTTCAGGTGGCGTGGGCATGTTGTAGTGGCGGCGCACCTTGTGTTCTTCGTCAGAAAACATCATGGCCGGGAGTCATGCTGTGTCAGTGCCTTATCGCTAGTTCAACAGATATCTGCAGCATATTGTTGGATGCTGTAAGGAACGAAATGTCTGGGAGTTTCTGCATACCCTTAGCCTGCCTAGTGATTGTACAATTACAAAAAATATGAATAGTTTTAACCTTGAAAATAAAATTTTGTCTTCTACTGACCACATCAAATTATTATAAAAAGATTAATCGATTATAATTTTAGGATGCCATATTTGAGTGAAATCCTGGTTCAGAAAGCGTGTCGGCTGTGTTGCGCAGCGGCATGTAAACTTCCTTTCGCTGCTCTAGTCTGGAGTTCAATTTAAAAAAAAAGTTCTAACTTTTTTCATATAATTTTCGTTTCATCTAATTATATATACACACAACATCTCAACTCTTCTTCTTGCTATTACATCTGTTATTCTTATGCCTCTTCCTGTCATTAAGCCAACATCCTGTGTACCTATCCTCATCTGCTCTTCTCCCACACACTTCCTTAGCAACAGCCATGGATTCTGTGGTACCCATTGTGCACTTATTACACCACACGAGGGATTCCAGTGCGTGTCGCTTATAGGGGACGCCCCAGTCCTATTCGATGTCCTAATTGTTGTACAAGGAATATTTTTGATAAGTATGTTTTACGTCACATGCAAGTGTTGACACTAACCACTGGTATTGGCGGTGGGCCAAGCTTTTGCCTAAAAATATATAACGAGCAAGACAGCACCTGGTTAGGATTGAAAGTTTTCAGTTTAGTCTTTGTCCAAGCAGGTGCTCCTACAAGTCAGCAGGTGTAGTGGTTGGTAGGTGCCAGGGTGTGTCCACACGCCGGTGGGCCTGCACGCAGTACCTATGTAGCCCACTACCACTCCGATATCACACAATGGTTATACCTGGAGGCGCAAGGTACCCGGTTACCACGATTAGCTGCAAAGGGCTACAATAAGAGATTTATGATAGAGATGCTATGTACT
>JAPQNM010000013.1:4895709-4903209 GCA_029783475.1 Metacarcinus magister | reverse complement strand
ATGGTTAGGTGCTGAGAGGGATGGAGTGAAGTAGGATTCTTAGTAAGTTTTGGGAGGAATCAGATGTTGATTGAAGATGAGAATGAGTGGATCATTAAGTGAGGATGAGGAGGAGTGAGGCGCTTAGTGAGGTTGTAGGGAGGATTGGAAGCTTGAGCGGGGAGGGGAAAGGAGTATGGTGTTCAGTGGTGGTAACGAATGATAGGCTAAGCTGAAGAGGGGGAAATAAATAAGTGTAAAGCTAAAAATTGATGGAACGTTTGGTATGGTGCTAAAACTTTGTTCCAGCTTCAGTACTATTTTCTTATTATTATTCACTGGAAGATCATTATCCAAGCCTGCATGTTGGGTATCCTTGGCCACTGTACTACGCCAAGGCCACTTCATTTACTAGATGACCCTTTACGCACCTTACCGACCAGTCCTGGAAGGGTGAACAGACAGCTGAGTGGGTCGATTGCCAGCTGCGTTCTCTACCCTGGTCTTGAAGCAGTAACAGGTGGTGCAGATGGAACACCAGGCAACAACACCTGATGGGAAGCATAGACAATAATTGCATTTCTGTACTGACTCGTTATCCTTCTGTCCACCTGCGTTTTGCTCACCTGGGGAAATGGTGAGCTGGAGGAAAGGAAGGGAGGGAGGAAGAAAGAAAGAAAGAAAGATGTCAAACTAAGAAGACAAATTGCCACACGTCTTCTTCCTTCAGGTTTCTGGGTGCGTCAAGGGGCAAGGCGGTGTGTTCCTTCCCCATCTGGTAGAAGAAACACACCTGATCCTTATGTAACCTTCTGGAAAATTAATTGCCTGTGGATCGACTCTTTTGTGGTGTCATTCAGGTGTGTTCAGTGCTGCTCCTCGCCTGTCGCTCGTCCCCTCTTCTGCTCACACTGACAATTATAGTGAACATGTTTTCCATTAATTCATTGGTGCATCCTGTTTTCCTTATCAGAACTTCTTCATATTTCTATTCAAGGGTATTATACGTCATATTTTCTCACGTAGGTAATTGATTTTCTTTCGCTTTCATCCTCTCGCGCGCCTCCTCCGTCTTTATTGCTGTCATGCCTTCCATCTCACTCTCTCTCTCTCGCCTTACACTTTCTCTACAGATTCCTCGTTGGTGCCTCATTGATCTCGTCATGAAATATTTGACAAATTTTCTAGTAATAGTTTTTTAATTCACAATCCAAAGGTATCACAATATATCAAATCATCATCATCATCATCATTATTATCTTTGTTATCCTCATTCTCTTCATCAATGTCCTCCTCCTCCTCCTCCTCCTCCTCCTCCTCCTCCTCCTCCTCCTCCTCCTCCTCCTCCTCCTCCTCCTCCTCCTCCTCCTCCTCCTCTTCCTCCTCCTCCTCCTCCTCATCATCATCATCATCATCATCATCATCATCATCATCATCATCATCATCATCATCATCATCATCATCATCATCCGGAGTTGGAGCCTGATTGACTGCTGCCTCCGTAAAAAGCACTAGACAAGGCTGCCGCATCACCAATCGACATCCACACTTTACATACACCTACACTAGGCACTCACCACATTACCACGTCACCAAGCATCAAACTTCCCCCTACAAACAATAGTAGCCGTAGATTACACCCTCCTTCTCACTGTTCTAAATTCCATGTAGTTTTGCAATACTACATGACATCGCTTCTTGTGTTTGTTAGAGAAGTATAAAGCTTGATTGTGTGGTAATGTGATAAGTGCATAGGTGGAAAGGAGCCTTCTACAGTTCTATCTTTTGTTTGATAGTAGAAGTTAGTGTACAGATTAGTGATATCAAACAGCCAAGTAGGAACCTATAGGCCTGTTGCTGTCTGTATCCCTTTGTAATTCATCATCACTAGTCTTCATCGTTGGTCTTGATTCTGCCTTCCAGCGGCCAGTCATATTTTCAGTATTCCCCGAGCAGTGTGTCAGATCATCCTTCATCGTCGTCCCTGGCAGCCAGCCACCCACCACTCCACTCGCCCAAAAAATGACTACCTCTGCCCCATCAGCAATTCAGTGACCTCCTTGGTTATTCCTCTTGCTTTCGAGCCGTAAAACATCTTTCTCAAACAACAATAAATCTTACCTTATCTAGGCACACCAGTCTCATGCATACCTCTATAAGAATGGAGAAATTATTGCCACTAGCAGACCAAGCAAGCATAACGGTGAACTTGGGGACTTAAATACATCAACAGTGTGTTTAATAAAAGCTCTTGAAGTAGGATGAGCACGTGTATTCTGGCAACAACGAGGCATAAGAGTCAAAAGTCACTGAGATTGCGTGAAACAAACCGACGGGACTGTTCTGTGCTCTCAGCTGCGAGTGCAATGAGACAAAGTTAAAGGGAAGCAGGATGGCAGGCAGAAGAGAAGATGAGATGAGAGGCAGATGATGAGACGGCGAGGGCAGGTTCGCTTCAAAGCAGTCAACAGCATGCACGGCCAAAGCCAAATAACAGTGTTTGTAGAATTCATATTTAGACGTGAAAATTTATGATACGAGTCACCAGGTCCCGGCCAGCAGCAGCCAATCTCAAGTCAACGAGAGGCGGATGCGGATATAAATTTTTCCCCTTTTTCCCCTCAACATACAGGTGTTATTGGCAGCGGGACGAGTCACCCGCCCGGCTCCGCTGCTGCCCGGCGATTTATAGTGTGGTTGGCGTGGCGGGGTGCGGGGAAACTCTGCACACGCTTGATTTATATTAAGCAATAAACTCCGCTATAAATCGGTTTCAAAATTTATTATCGCGGCGTATTGTAATAAATGAATAAACCAAGTTGTCACACCTACACAACGCGGCACGGCGCGGCGTCACCCCATGCTGCTGCTCACTTGATATGGAAAACCGGCAATAAATTTTGTTTCGCCTAGTAAAAATTCAGCCCATAAATCACGTAACAAGGTCGACAGGTGGCAGTGAGTCGGCCTCCCTGGACAGCTTCCCAGACTACGTTCACCGGCTCATACAGGGTCTGAAGGTGTCCTGTCCCCGCGCTACTCACTGCTCAGGCAGCTGACGAGCCGCTCCTTAAAGTTGACCTGGAGATCAGAGCATCAGCGGAGTGTAGTGAGAGTCTCCTAAACCCAGGATGTGCAGGGTCAAGAAAGGTCAGAGAGGGATACAGCCTGTGGGGGGAGCAGCAAGTAAGGACAGGACGGAGTTATTGCAGCAGCTGCAAAGACTTTTAAGGGACGTCCATCCCTGAGAAATCATAACTTTTGTTCTAACGTCGAGCATCTCCAAACAAGACATTTTACCTGTTGCCGTTAACGGATGAGGGGAACACAGGGGCCAACAACTTGAGTTAAATGTTGTCTAGGGAGAAGGGATGCTGGCAAGAAAACTACTGGAAATGTGTGCGTCTGTATTTGTTTGTGAGAGCATCCCAAAGGCTGGAACAGTATTATTTGCACCGTGGACATGAAGGTCTCCTGCTCCTATGTGTTTTGTTTATGCGCTGAACTACGTTACCCAATTTCCACTCGGTATTGCATTTCCTGCATTGTAAAGTAGCGTAGATTGGTATCGTCTCTGTACTCGACGTGTTACCTTGCCTTGTATTTGGTTTCCGGGCGTTGGTGACGTTAAGTATTGTCGTGTGCTGGTGTGTTATTTAATTGGTGTGTTGTAGGTATTGTTGGTGTGGTGTAACGCATGTTATGGTCTTGTCGTGTTACTTTATCACCCTGTGTAATGTTCATTTCCGTGAAGGTAGTACAGTGTGGGGTGTTGTGGCTCGGAATACCTCACGTGCGTTTGTTATAGTTCCATAACATGCAAATATTTCATCATTTTTTTGGTGTCTGGTGATATGTTGCACTACTGAATTAAATTTTTGTTTTGTTCTTGTGCTACTTTTTACTCTCACTTTTTTTTTAACTGATCATTCCCTCTTCCTGCCCCTTGCCACCTCCTATACTTTTACCGTCCTTTCTTCTCCTCTCCTCTTTCAAAACCCTCAGTGCCGCCTCAAGGATCACCTGATGGAGTTTTGTAACACAGTTTAAAAGCGTCGTCCACCCCTTGACCACATTTATAATTTTTGATGCACTCATAATGTATAAAATCAGACATGTACAGCCGTATTCACCATTTTATCCGAAGAAAATTTAAATGCAGCTGGCTATGGGTAGACAGTTTAGATTATTCCGTGATAATGTGCGTCATCAAGGTTGGGAAAAATTTCTTCATTTTGTACCTACACCAAGTAGTCGTCATCATCATCATCATCATCATCATCATCATCATCATCATCATCATCATCATCATCATCATCATCATCATCATCATCATCATCAATGCCTTCATATGCTGTAGTATTATTTTGTCGAATATTATCCTCCACTGTGACTAGAAAAAAGGACTGTGTGGTATGGTTTGTGTATGTGTGTGCATTTGTGTATGTGTGGGTGTCTGTATGTATGTGTTTCAGTGTGTTTTGGTGGGCGTATGTGTGTATGTGTGTGTGTATGCGTTTGTATGTGCGTATTTGGTTATTTTTACCTAGCTGTATAATACCAGAACTTAGCTATTTTCATGCGGCTTTTCTCCATATCTAGTATTGCCAAATTATATATATTTTTCAATATATATATACATATATATATATATATATATATATATATATATATATATATATATATATATATATATACATATTCATATATATATATATATATATATATATATATATATATATATATATATATATACACACATTTATTACTGTATGGCACTTGAGTGGTAAAGTGGTCGAGAAACTCAAGCTGAATTAGGACTACTATGTATTTTTTATATTATGTAACATTACGACATCTTTTTCTTCAGAGAGAATGACAAACATGCATAAATGAGTCCGTATTTACATCCCCTCCGTGGTGGATCAACTCGCAGGACATGTTGGCAGGCAGCCCGCTGATTGGACTTTTATGACCCTCATCGATTGTCTCCCCAGTGAAAATCAACCTGGCTGGTGTGTGTGACAGTATATATACTGCATCATTCTGTATGCCTGTCATTCGCTCTCAAGAATATGAAATGTCGAAATGTTAAAGAATATACAAATATAGTTCTCATGTTTGAGCCTGAGTTTCTCTACCACCTTTTCCACTATATCTATATCTATATCTATATATATATATATATATATATATATATATATATATATATATATATATATATATATTCATATATGTTGTTATTTTTCATTATTGTTATGGTCTTGGCATGATCTTGGAACAGAGTTGCATAACCTTTGTCTTTTACCATGTAATTAATATACACTAAGAGCAATATAGGTGTTAGAATTGACCATCTCTTCCCATTCTCAATTTACGTCTTTATGTACGATTCTCATCTTTCTATTTAGTATCTAGTCTCTTAACCACTTGATTAGATTTCCTTACATACGACCTCTATAGTGTAACATCCATAATAACCGTTTATGTGGTATCTTTTCAATAGTTTTCTTGAATTCCAGGAAAATACAGTCTACTCAACCATCAATTTCTTGTACAACGTCCATTATTCTTGCATAAAAGTATAACAACTTTGTGACATAACCTCCCATTTCATGAACACAATTCTCTGTCTATTAATAATTCTTTCTTCGCCAAGATGTTCATTAATTCATTGATTTATTCGTGATTACTTTTTCACATATATTTAATACAACAATTGTCAGCGAGATTGGTCTATAATGCATTGGGTTTTCTTGATCTCATTCTTTATAATTTGGTACTTTGGTTGTTCTGTTCCATTCTTTTGCCATATATCCTGTCCTTCAACTAGCATATTATTTTGCATATTTGTTTGACTTCTTTCAGAATTCATACTGACACTTCGTCTTATCCAATTGCTTTCCATGGGTTCAGTACTTTCATTAAATCGAATAACTGTTGTTCTCACCTTAGTATATTACTAGGCTTTCTTCTGCTCAAAATTCGCTTTCTCTTCAGAAACTAGATGGGAAACTATGATATAACACCCCACTTACTTCTTTATCATCATCATGTAGTACTTTTCCAACTTTAATTGTACCTATCCACTCAATTTTTCTCTTTTTTTTTGCCTTATATTTAAAGACTTGAAGGACGTTTTGTGTTCTCGGCTTTTTTCCACTATGTGTGTTTCATCATTTTTATATTCTTTTCTGACAATCCTTAACTATTATTTTTTTTCCTTATATTCTTCTTGTTTGTTCATAGCATTCCTTTTAAGTTTATTCCATGCTTTTTTTTTATCCTTTTACTCCTACATCTTTGAAAATGTTTTATCTATAGTTTAATTTTTTTATACGTTGGTTCATGTCTGTATCTTCACTCCCTATAAAGTGTATGGAATAAATCACATTTTTCCTGCATTTCTGCTTGATCCAAATCGTCCCAGTTTGCCTTCTCACAAAATTTTCTTATTGCATTTATATTTTTTTATTTTTCCATTATTGTTTGTGTCTCCAGTTTTGTTAGATTTTTTCCCTGTCTGTTATATATAGCTCGATCCAGACTTGGTCACTTCTTCCTATAGTGCAGCTGAGTGTTATACTGTATCAATCCTGTCTATTTTTTTTTATAGTAAACTCTAGATATAATTTTGATGCTACGTTGTTGCCTCCAGCCTTAGTTTCTTCTTTTATTCACAGCGTCGAAGCGTTTCCAAGCAATAGTTCTTTCAATTCGATTCCCCATGAGTGTTCTCCTCCAGCCTTTCAATTTTGTCAGTTTATTTCTCCACAGTTGAGGTTTTTCATCAGTATGAGGTTGATGCAGCGTTCTCTTGTCATTGTTGTATGTCCCTGAGGCTGTCTCGCATCAATTCCATATAATCAACAGCTTCCACGAGTGTGTTTTGGGTGATATATATGACACAATTGAATTTAATTTCCTTCTACAATCAAAGGCTCTTTTAACATTTGACATTTCTGCTTCTCCCTCGTGTATCTTTCTATTTAATTTATTGTGATGTTGTTCCTTGACAAAAAAACAAACAAAAAAAATACTCACTACTTTTATGTTGTATCGTATTATCTCCTTCAATATTTACTCCTTTTCCTAGTTTGTTTTTTGTCATTAGTATTACTTCTGCTTTTTGGTTTTATCATTATATCTCCAATTTCTATTCTTGCTGAGTGAAAACTGTCTATATGTATATGCAATATTCCATCAACTTATGTTTCATTTCATCATTCGCTACCCTTCATCTGGCTTTCTTACCCTATATATCTCTCTTTTCACTCCTACATATTTCTTTCCTCTCATAGTATCTTCATAACTCTCTCTCTCTCTCTCTCTCTCTCTCTCTCTCTCTCTCTCTCTCTCTCTCTCTCTCTCTCTCTCTCTCTCTCTCTCTCTCTCTCTCTCTCTCTCTCTCTCTCTCTCTCTCTCTCTCTCTCTCTCTCTCTCTCTCTCTCTCTCTCTCTCTTTCTCTCTCTTTTAGCAACATTTTTCATCCTCCCATCCATTATTTTCCAATAATATTTC
>JAPQNM010000013.1:4873209-4880709 GCA_029783475.1 Metacarcinus magister | reverse complement strand
AAACGAAGAAATTAATACAAGAGTTCGATTCACCGGAAGCAAAACAATTTCATAATTCATGAGGACATTCTTCAGTGTGAAGAAAAAAAAATTCTGCGAAAAACATATTACAGCTAGGAAAAGAAAGAGAGGAAGGACGAAAAATATTGGTGGAAAGAAACAGTCAGTCCTCTTGAAGGGCGAACAAATAATTTCGGACGCGACACTAAAGGAAGGAGGAGGAGGAGGAGGAGGAGGAGGAGGAGGAGGAGGAGGAGGAGGATGAGGAGGAGGAGGAGGAGGAGGAGGAGGAGGAGGAGGAGGAGGAGGAGGAGGAGGAGGAGGAGGAGGAGGAGGAGGAGGAGGAGGAGGAGGAGGAGGAGGAGAAGGAGAAGGAGGAGGACAAGAAGAACAAGAACAAGAACAAGAACAAGAAGTGGACAACATTATAATGAAAGTAGAGGAAGAAAAGAGGAGGAAGGGAAATAAAGAATCAAGGAATTGAAAGAAGAGGAGGATCAAGCAGAAAAGGAATAGCAGGAGGAGGAGATTAGAGAGAGAGAGAGAGAGAGAGAGAGAGAGAGAGAGAGAGAGAGAGAGAGAGAGAGAGAGAGAGAGAGAGAGAGAGAGAGAGAGAGAGAGAGAGAGAGAGAGAGAGAGAGAGAGAGTATTGTGTGTGTGTGCGAGTCTTGTGTTTGGATTAGAAGGAAGCCTCGCCTTAAAACAATCACTTGCAATAGTCACACGAGACCATCATCATCATCATCATCAGCTTCCAAAATTCCACTGCAGAACAAAAGCTTCCCAAATATGCTCAATTTATTTTTTATCAGCTACCTGTCTATGCCGGTAACAATTCCTATATAATTTATCCGTGATGTGTTTTTTTGTTTGTGTCTGTCCTGGCCTTTTTTTTTCTTTTTTTCTTACTTCTAGATTGTCATTTTGTTACTCCACTTGTGTCTACTTTTAATATTAGTAAAGTTTAATATTAGTAAAGTTTAGTCTGCTTCGTAATCCTTGATAATCTCTTTTTATCTTCCCATGCTGTGTCAAGCATCATTCTTTCCCTTCTTCTTTGGACACTTTATGTGTTTTGCTTCAGGACTTTTGTATGACTTCAGGTTTCCCATTCACATGTTAGTACTGATAGAGTGTATTGTTTATAAATCTTTCGCTTCAGTGATAGTAGGCGATTACTTTTCAAAGTATTATTATGCTTACCAAAAGCACTCCATCCCATTCCTTTTCTACCCTTGAAATTTTTTTTTTATGATTTAAACTTGCACCGTAATAATTTCAGTCTTTACTTATATTTTATTGAATGCATTTATAATACTTCACCATCTATTGTAATTTCCTATTCTAGTAAGTAATAGTTGAAAATCACCCTAATGTCCTTCATATGTGACTATGAGAACCTTGTTTACATCACCTTGAACCATTTAAACGCTTCTATCAGATCTCTTACCCTACGTCTTTCTAAACAGTGTTGATTGAGGTGTTTTAGTCTATCCTTGTATGTTAGGTTCCTTATCTCCTTCGTTTTTTGCAAATTATATTTTTTCTCTCTTTATACCTAGTGTTGCTTTACAGTTTATCATCCTATGGTCACTGGACTTTAATTTATTCCATATTGCAATATTCTTTACTTTGTTTAAATTGTCTGTAATAATAAATTAGATTTCATTCTTAATTTCACGGTTCGTGTTTTGCCATATCCACTTCTTACTTGCCTAACGTTGGAAGAATGTGTTCGTAATTGTGAAATTATTTTTCTTTACAAATCCTACAAACATATTGCTTCTACTATTTCTTGTATGTATTCCAATGTTTCCTAATACTGTCATTCCTCCACTTTTCCCGAGTCACTTATTCTGAAGAGTAGTGGGTCTTGTCTTTTGTTCATAATTTCCTGTGTTTATGTCATCATTGTAGGCTGACCACTCTTTAATCTTAAAAATACAAATTCCAGTTTTTCTAACCTCACTAGACCTATGATATGACATTGGACACCCTTTTTTATTCAGAAAAAAAAAAGGATTTCGAAATAACCTTCACCTAGCTAGTGTTGTGACATCATTCGTTTCAAAGTGAAAGTTCCAAGGGCAGCTTATCCGAACCCAGACAGTCTTAGCATCCCCTGCTCTGAAGGACATCTGACCCTGCCGTGGCCAGTTGCTCCATTGCTGCTGGGGACTGGGAGCCATTATAGGGATGTAATACTCACCTCTGAGATGGGAGAGTCATTCAGATACCATGATTTAGCTTAGGGCGTCTTGTCGGGGAAACACATTTACACTTATTTCGTACATTAGACCGGCTTAGAATGCTTTTACTTATTTAGTTAACTTCACTGATTTCTGGAATACTCAAAGTCTTTACTACAAAAAAGTATTGTTTCATAAAAGAGATACATGGGATACAAATATGAAAGAATGGATCGGAAAATATAATAGAGAAAGAGTCATAATACATTTAATTTCCCTTTCTCCCCTTTCTCCAGCTAATTATTTCATATCTGTTTCATCAATTGCTCGGTCATCAATATGGACACAAACAGGAAGTTAAGGGAATGTTGTAAACGGGCATTCATGTAGTGTAATGCAGGATATGGTTGAGTGGTTGCAGCGACAAGTCCAGTGGTGCCATGGTCAATAACCTCTCATAGCCCGTCTCCCCACTCCAAACAACTGCCAGCCACCACGACTCTGCCACCCTGGCGGCGTTGGTGTTAGGCTCCCAGCCTTCATTAGTCAAGGTCGTGTTGGTGGTGTCAACATTCGCCTCTCCTTCCTGGTGTACACAAGGCCCTTCATCCCTTCCTGGCACACACACACACAAACAAACACACACACACACACACACACACACACACACACACACACACGCACACACACACACACACACACCACACACACACACACACACACACGCACACACACACACGCACACACGCACACACACACACACACACGCACACACACACACACACACACACACACACACACACACACACACACACACACACATAGAAATAATGACTCCACTATGCAATTTAATGCAATAAATAACATTGATATATTTATTGTGTGCCGGGAACATTGTCACATTCATTCAGTGAAGCGAGTACCCTTCTGTAATAACCTCAACGCTTGATTCATAGTTGATCACGTTCGATTATTATGTATCAAAACAACATAATCATCATCGTCATCATCATCATCATTATTGTTATCATTATCATCGTTATCATTGACATCATTGTTATCATTATAATGAACAGTATTATCATCAGTCATTATCATCATCACCATCCCCATAATTTTCATAACTATTTCCGTTTGCTTTGTCATCGCAATCATCATAATTTATATCATCGTCATTTACATCATCATCTTCACTATCATCATTATCATCATCATCATCATCATCATCATCATCATCATCATCATCATCATCATCATCATCATCATCATCATCATCATCACCATCATCATCATCACCATCATCATCATCATCTTCACTATCATCATTATCATCATCATAACTTTTTCCTTTACTATGTGCTGGTTATTTGTTACACTTAGTTTCCACGAATTTCTTAATTATCAGTCTTTGTGGAAATATTTTACCATCTCTCAGCTGGTCTTCCTTTTCTAAATGTATATTTGCTATCGATTCTTAACGTAATATGACATTTAGTATTTGTTTTTTAATTATGCAAAGAATAGTTTTTGTTTATTGACTGTTTCGTAGCAATATATTTTTGTTTCTTCATGTTATACCTGACCTGTGCTTCTCAGCATGCTAGGTTTTATTAGGCTTAATTTTCTGCTCCTTGAGTATAATTAAACAGCTACAACAAACTGATGATTCTCTCTTACGGGTTTGTTTAATGAAAGTTTTATACTGAGCACCTGTTCTTGTTATGATTTCATGCTCTACAAACCTTGGACACATCACTTGTTTGAAGTAAGCAATGATTGTCTTAGTATTTTGAATTCAGGTAAAATTTGGTTCGTACTCTAACATCCCGTGGAATGGTCGGTTGTTTAAGAGATAATGTTGTGAAATTAATGTTTCGTATAATCAGGGAGGTGTTATGGTTGATTAAGTCAGCCTCTTGGTCATCGTAGTTCATAGATGTAGGATACATCTACCCATACATTCTGATAATATTACAAATAGTGATTATTGTGTGGTACACCATCTCATAACTTACAACTGTTTTATCCCAAAGTTATATTGCCTCAACTGTATCCCAGAACAATGGTGTTTTTTTTTTAAGAAATGCAAAATTGCGTTCGATTGATGATGCAACTCTACACTATATCTAAGATGTGTGTGTATTTTCAGTTTTAAATTCTGTTTTCAAATATGTTTCTGTGCTGAAGACTTAAGATTAAAATGTGGTTCATGTTTTTGATCAGATTGCGCATGTTATGATATGAATTTGAAGACTGAGCAATGTGTGGTTTGAGTTCCGTAAACAACAATGGCTATGCAGGATTTATATAAGTTAGCCATCCTCTGCTCAGTAAACTTAGACTATTCTTGTGATCTTGTCATGTGACCAGACATTTTGAAAGCCGATTTGGCTATTTTTTCGTTGGCATTTGTAGTATATTTGACTTTCAAAGGTGTTATAGTTCATCAAAAATGAAAATGTGAAATATACTCCTTAACACAATTTTTTTTTGAGATGTTAAAGAATTGCTTCAGTTTTGTGCTTATGTGATATGGATGTAACGCTATCTCGTCTCCCTAGTAATGATATGATTCTTTCTTTCTTTAGGTTTATTTAACTTTATTTATGTAAGGCACCTTAATGTTCATCGTCTCTTCTCGTCTCCGATTTGCCTTTCGTTACCATAATACAGATTTCTAAAGAATTGTTTTGCGACATTGATATACTCGTCTCATATATTTTCAGTCTCACCTGTTTTGTTTCTAAAACATACTGTTATTTCTGCCAATGCTAAGTGTTCTGTTTATCTTCATATTTGTACCCTTGTTTGTTGTGTCTTCAAATGTCATTATTCACTTTTGTTTATAGACAGGTCAGCCACATGAGTTTGTTTGATGTTGTTTTTATTACCATTCTGCTGCGTTGTCTTATAAGGTCTTTAGGGACCTACTTCTAATGCTGATTTGAAGGTTATATAAGTTATTTGCTTTGGATTCTAAACTCTTTGACTGTTTGGATATTTTGCCTCCTTGTTCTTAGTAGCTTTTCTCGTTTTCTCTTTGTGTGTAGCGTTACTTTACATATTACCATTCTGTGGTCACTGCACTTTTATTAATTCAATACTGATACACTTCTTAGTGTTCAGTTCAGTCTGATAATAATAATAATAATAATAATAATAATAATAATAATAATAATATTAATATTAATAATAATAATAATAATAATAATAATAGTAATAATAACAATAATGATAATAATAATAATAATAATAACAATAATAATAATAATAATAATAATAATAATAATAATAATAACTGATAGTTTATTTGCAAATTATTACTTTAAAAAGAAAAAGTTTAAAATAGTTACTGACAACACTCCTTCCACCAACATCCACAACGTAAATAAGGTCATGGAAAAGTTCCAATCAGTGAATATAGGATGAATATATATCTATCATATGTTTAGGAAAACATGATTCAACAAATATTTGTGTCAATTCCTGTTAAGAAGCAAATGCAACTTAAGTCATTACAGAAACAAAGTTAGCAGCCAGTCAAAAAGGACGAGTTTGTGTTGCAAGTATTAAGCTATTTAAACATAACATGAAGGCTCACAATAGTTAACCATTAGTAAAAGGCTTATTAAGTATAAAACAATACGTGGTAATTATCAGTAACTAGAAATTTTACTTTGATAATGAAACAGCATTTAAAGCATGCGAGAGAATTAAATATTTTAAGTGATTTTTTTCTATAATTATGCGTGTGTATGTGTATACGTGTGTGAATGTCTGTGTATACGTGGATGTGTGTGTGTGTGTGTGTGTGTGTGTGTGTGTGTGTGTGGGTGTGGGTGTGGGTGTGGGTGTGGGTGTGTGTGTGTGTGTGTGTGTGTGTGGGTGGGTGGGTGGGTGTGTGTGGGTGCGCGCGTGCGTGCGTGCGTGCGTGCCTGCGTGTGTGTATACTGCTGAAACATAGTCCCCAAACATAATATTTAGTGTACTTGTACTTTATACAGTCAAATAGTTAATTTCAAACCTGTATTTGAGTGTATGGTTTGAAAATGTTCAGCTTGCTTAGGGGACAAGGTACCTTCCTCTGGTTCTGAGTGTAAGGAGAGTGGAGGATAATGAGAGCGAGTGGAGGGGAGATGAACCATGATGGGGTGATCTGTCCGCTGCTGAAGTGCCTCACGGTGCAGCGAATGTTGTGGATGGTGGCGTGAAGGGTGCGTCAGTGATAAAGGGAGAGGGAACGATTCATGGATTGTTGGCCACTTCCTCAGCTGTTCGCGAGAAGGGGTGGACAGTAAATGAGATGAAAGTGGCTCTCCACCTCCTTCAGGTCTCCAATCTGCATCACTAATGAAACGAGTTGGACGTCTTATACGAGAGCCGTGGCCTAACAGAAGCGAAATGAAAACTATTTAAACACAAACCAACGCGTCTGTGTTTTGGCTACAAGGTGTGTGTGTGTGTGTGTGTGTGTGTGGTGTGTGTGTGTGTGTGTGCGTGTGCGTGTGTGTGCGTGTGTGTGTGTGTGCTCGCCGCTCGGCAGTGTAGGCGGTGGTCTGGCAATGTTTTGTGTGAGGAAGAAACAGAGGGAAGGGAATGCAACGAGAAAGGTAGATAGGTAGGTAAATAGATAGACAGATAGAAAGAAAAGTAGATAAATTAATGGATAGGTGGTGAGAAAGAGAGAAAAAAAATTGAAAAAAGAATCGAAGGTAAAATTGAAAGGAAAAAAAAGGAGAGAGAGAGCGAGAGAGAGAGAGAGAGAGAGAGAGAGAGGAGAGAGAGAGAGAGAGAGAGAGAGAGAGAGAGAGAGAGAGAGAGAGAGAGAGAGAGAGAGAGAGAGAGAGAGAGAGAGAGAGAGAGAGAGAGAGAGAGAGAGAGAGAGAGACACACACACACACACACACACACACACACACACACACACACACACACGCCACCAGTAAAGGTAAAACTTTGGTGCCATCGTCTACGGGTGATAAAAGTGTTTCTGGACGAGGAAAGTTGCTTGATGCACACGAGTGGGTGGAGCAGTACTGACAAACCTCCAAACGGTTATCACTGGAGTATCATCACACGGAGGAGAAAAGCGGCACCTCCCTCGTGCTGGCGGCAATGGTGGACGCTAACACTAAATATTTTACAGTAACCTGTTGATCGCTCCTCGAAGCACTGAGGAAGTAGCAAGGGAAAGATACCATTGCATGTTTGAACTTACTGTGTGTGTGTGTGTGTGTGTGTGTGTGTGTTTGCACACACACACACACACACACACACACACACACACACACACAGTAAGTTCAAACATGCA
>JAPQNM010000013.1:4855709-4865709 GCA_029783475.1 Metacarcinus magister | reverse complement strand
CACACACACACACACACACACACACACACACACACACACACACACACACACACACACACACACACACACACACACCACACACACACACACACACACACACACACACACACACACACACACACACACACACACACACACACACACCACACACACACACACACACACACACACACACACACACACACACACACACACACACACACACACACACACACACACACACACACACACACACACACACACACACACACACCACACACACACACACACACACACACACACACACACACACACACACACACACACACACACACAACACACACACACACACACACACACACACACACACACACACAACACACACACACACACACACACACACACACACACACACACACACACACACACACACACACACACCACACACACACACACACACACACACACACACACACACACACACACACACACACACACACACACACACACGAAAGATCAGCTGGGTTATATTTCCGTGCATGGCTCCCTGCATCCCTTCCCCTCGCCTCATCACCGCTATGGGTAATCTCATCTCGCGTCTCCCTCTCCTCCCTCATCATTAAACTTGCTGCACAGGATCCCACTACACGCGCCACTACTACCTCCACTGGCCAAGCAGGCGGATTAATCATTCAGCCAGTTAACATTTTTCACGTCAACAAATATTTACTGCAAACTAGAAACACCCCAAGTTAGCTCCATTAGCCTCTTACTACCTCCTCCTACTCCTCCTCCTGCTCCTTCTCCTCCTTCTCCTCCTTCTCTTGTTTGTCCTCATCCTCGTTGTCGTTCTCTTCCTAGCCTTTATTTTTCTTCCTAATCCTAATCATATATATAATCCTTTGGTAAAGAAAAATAGATATTTGTTTTCACAGCCTGGTCTCAAGATTCTGATTGCATACGTAGTTACATGAATAAAGTAAGTAAATTGAATGGTCAATGAATAGATAAATGAATGAATGAATGAATAAATTGATAAATAAAGAGTAAATACAACGAAGATAGATGGATAAATGAATGATTAAATGAATATATGAATAGAAAATAAACAGAACAGAGCACACAAATGAATAAAAAGGAAAAGGAAGGAAAACTTGCCTCGTCACCCATCCAGCCACACACACACACACACACACACACACACACACACACACACACACACACACACACACACACACACACACACACACACACGCACACACACACACACACGCACACACGCACACAGACATGAGATGACGTAAAGTCGATATCTTGCAGCTGCCTCTCTCCCCCACCGTAACGTCGATTCAAAATAGAAAGTGAAAAAAAAGAGAAAATCCCCACATTCGATGACACATTTTTTTTTTCCTGTTTTCCTTTCTTCTCGGACTTCCTAATTCAAGGCGGTGGTACGCGAGGGTGAGGCTGCACTGCGTAAAAGGACACACTAGTAGACCCTTTGTTTGCGGCCAAATTGTGGAGCTGTTCTAGTCTCGCCGCTGAATTATTTCCAATATGTAGATGCCGGCGTGAGGGGAAGGCGTGTGCCGCTACTACGGGTCCCATCCTCTGAGGCTTCCATCCGCGTTCCTCCTTTCTCCCCTTTTTTTTTTACCCTCCGCCTTCCTCTGCCTCTCCCTGTCTCTTCCACCTTCCTCCACCAGCTCATCCATCCCATCCTGCACCTCCAGCTTACTATTCCTTGATAGCCGTGGTGGGGAGAGAGATGCAGGTGCAGGAATAGACGCCTATACACATACAAATAGTGATGCATTTCCTTAAAAGCACACACACGCACACACACACACACACACAGACACACACACACACACACACACACACACACACACACACACACACACACACACACACACACACACACACACACACACACACACACACACACACACACACACACACACACACACACACACACACACACACACACACACACATGGAAAACTCCTTTAAAGCATAATGTAGAGGAATTGGGGAAAAATAAATATCGAGCCTGCACACAGAAAACAAAATAAATACATATTTGGCGGGAGAAATATGCCCGAAAAGGGAGAGAGATCTGAAGGAAGTGGTGAAGAGGAGGAGGAGGAGGGAGAGATGGAGGAGAAAGCATGTTAGAGGATAAGAGGATAGGAGGAGAAGAAGATAATATGACCACCACCATCACCACCACCTCCACCATCATCACCACCACCACCACCACCACCACCACCACCACCACCACCACCACCACCACCACCACCACCACCACGACTCTATGACCCTGTGACTGGAAGTTCGATCGCCAAGTCAGTAAGTTACCGCGTTGGTCCCCTCTTGACTGATTTATGAAGCTGAATAATATTACTTGGAAGGCGAAGACGGGAGAAGAGAGCACTGGGAAGATGAAAAAGAGGGATAGAACGAGGAGGAGGAGGAGGAGGAGGAGAGAGAGCAGGGGTATTGGGATGGGAAGAAGGAGAGAGGGAGAAGAGGAGGAGGAGGAGGGAAAGTGATAGTGGTATATTACTTGTCACTGGGAGAAAAGAAGAAAAGAAACAAAAAAATCCCCTTGACTGATGAGTGATGGCTGGCTCAAGGTTGGTCAATATTTATAAAAGTTTGGGGGAAAGAATAAAACGTAGAGAACCAAGAATGCTGCACTTATTATACGCATGTTGAGAGAGAGAGAGAGAGAGAGAGAGAGAGAGAGAGAGAGAGAGAGAGAGAGAGAGAGAGAGAGAGAGAGAGAGAGAGAGAGAGAGAGAGAGAGCGAGAGCGAGAGCGAGACACACACACACACACACACACACACACACACACACACACACACACACACACACACACACACACACACACACACACACACACAGAAGGGTCGCCAGTAGATGAAGCTCCCAGACATACAGGTAAGATGCTTATATCTCCTTCAATACAGGATAGCAAAATGATGTTCTTTTTATTCAAATCGTGTGAGATGTAAATGAAAACAGGCAGAATGACTCCCAAGACTTTGACCTCCTTTTCCCCTTTTCTCCTCCTACTTCACATCTATCCTCTCTTTCTCTTTCCACCTTTTGCCTCCTGGTGTCCCTTGAGACAGCCACCGTTTAAGAGGCGGCCTCCTCCTCCTCTCCATTAGGACTCCGAGTCGGCACTGACGTGGTAGCAAATAAAGTTATCAAGCAGGTCCCAACCCCCAAGAGCCGTAGCCGTCTCCACCTGCACCTCGCGTTTCACTGTCTTTCCTCATTCTCTCTCTCTCTTTCTCTCTCTTTTCTCTCTCTCTTTTATCTCTCATTTCCTTTGTTTGCATCCTCCTCCTGTCTTCTCCACAGTAACGCCGGTGTGGCTGTGAAAATAAAATCTGCATACATTTGCAATCGTGTGCACCTTACATTCTCTTCTAGGCGTCTCATTCTAAACATAAAAAGACAAGTAAGAGATCGTTTAAATAGAGAAGTAGGATAGATGTAAAACTGTCCTCTTCCTCCTCCTCCTTCTTTCTCCTCTTCTTTCTCCTTTACCTTCTCTTTCTCCTCCTCCTCCTCTTCCACCTCTTCCTCCTCCTCCTCTTCTTCCTCCTCCTTCTCCTTCTCCTTCTCCTTCTCTTACTCCTCCTCCTCCTCCTCCTCCTCCTCCTCCTCCTCCTCCTCCTACTCCTCCTCCTCCTCCTCCTCCTCCTCCTCCTCCTCCTCCTCCTCCTCCTCCTCCTCCTCCTCCTCCTCTCCTCCTCCTCCTCCTCCTCCTCCTCTTCCTCTTCCTCCTCCTCCTCCTCCTCCTTCTCCTCCTCCTTCTCCTTCTCTTTCTCCTCCTCCTCCTCCTCCTCCTCCTCCTCCTCCTCCTCCTCCTCCTCCTCCTCCTCCTCCTCCTCCTTCCACTTTGCTATGCTTTTGTCTATCAAGTAGATATTATAGTAGTAGTATAGTTACACGGACAGCCTCGTTAGGTCCATGAAACTGTTGCTGTCTGGTCTGCCTTTGTATTCCTCCTCCTTCTTCTCCTCTTTCTAGTCCTTTTCATCTTTCTACTTCTTTTCTTCCCTCCTCCTCTTCCTCCCTATTTTATGTACAACATTGATCTTGAAAATGTTCTTGAATCCATTTCTTCACACTTAGTGGATAACGTGAATATGTGAACAAGAACACTCGTCACAAAAGGCTGCAAGTCCATTCAATAAGATTTTGACGAGAATAATCACCTGTTGGATAAGCGGCAGATCTCCTTCAACTTGGGCAAGTATAAAACCACCCACTTCAGCATCAGGAGAGTAGGAGGAAAAAAACTCACCATGAAAGGCTGAGGTTATGCAGAAAAATATAATTGGACAACAATGTTTAATCAACCAATGAACTTTAACGCTGCAATGAAAGTGTGTATATGTACATCAGGGGTATAAGTAATAATCATACTGTGCTTTGTGAGTGGCTTCAAGAAAACAATAGATGAATATAATGTACTCGTTAGCAGCGATATGAAACTTTTGAAGTAGTAAACTGTATGAAGAAACAAAAGTTGAAATTTTGTTCGTTTTCAATTAAAGGAATTGTGAATTTAAATCTCCGAAAATGGTCTTATCATTATACAACTTGATGACTAGGGACCACCTAAAAACACCATTGAAGTTCTAGTTAGCTTTGCACATAGCTACAACATGGGAGTACAAAATCATATTACAAAAGTAATTTAAAGTATCAGAGCCAAATCTTACGAACAAAGGCTGAAGAGAGAATAGAAGAAGACTATTCATGAAGGGATGATCCCCAACAGTGGATCACATTTTCTTTCTGTCTATAGTCTCTGACGTTTCGTTCCCTCCGAGAACGATCCTCTATGGGATGGCCTCAGCAGAAGAACCTTCACTTCTCTTTATCCATACACTCCTTCCCTGTTAGTTCCATTTCTCCCCCTCTATCAGCATCTATTTCATGCATGTACAACCTCACCCTATCCTTGCATCTTACAATTGGTGTTCTTCTCCTCTTAGGATCCTCAGTTTCACTCATACAACTTTTTTACAAACTCTTCACTTTTCTTACTCGCCATATGACCAGAGAAAAGAAGAGTGAAGAGTTTGTAAAGAAAGTGTATTTGTATGTATGGATGACATCTTGATTATCGTTTTCCTTTTGTTAAAATTATATATTGGAATATTTCATAATTCATCACCAATATTGGCTGCCATGTTGATTTACTGATCAACCTGCTGAACCAGCCTTCGACTATCATCAGACCGGAAGCTGCTGATGCAGAATCCTAATTGTATAACTGATCGCCTTGAATAACTCTTCTATTGATCTTCTCTTATCATTGTCTTGTTTCTATAGTATGTCCTGTCGTTCTTATACTGTTGAGCTTACCGAAGCAAAATGTTTATAGCATTATACCTCTAAAACTACTGCTGCTCTTGTACTCAGAGCAGAAGTGATTGACAGATACGTACATCCCACATATTTTCTGCAATCCCAGTGCTCGTTAGTTTTGGTTCAACTCACGCTGGTCTCATGCTATCAAAAAAAGATAGGCAGCTTCAAGGCATCATAGTCAATTATCTCCTTAGACACGTTGCCAAATCTGTTCTACAACTTTCCGCTTTTTTTTTTATCAATAAGTTCAATAACATTGCCCACTATATTCCTCGCTTGACTTGTATCATTTAGCCATATACAATAATTTTCTTTTAACTTTCCCTTCTTTGTTTAGTTCAGCATACACTTTTCTGATACTTTATATATCTTTGTTCAGACATTTGTAAGACATTTAACATCAGACAAGTAAGGTGACACTTGTCTACCATGCATGGAGTGTGTCTCATGGGCAGAGGGACAGGACTCACACAACACTTCTAAAAACGGTGGAATCAAATCCTATTCGTTTATTTAGTGGTTTTCAGTTTCTCAGTTAGTTGCAATATGTCTTTATTTTGCTATTGTGGTAACTTCATGCCTGGCATATCTTGTGCAACACCTTCTGCTCAATTTGATTCCTATTATGCCCAGCTTACTAATAGGAAAATTAACCAGTATCTTCAGTTTTTCATCGCTATGACTAGTATAATTTAATGTTCATTTTATACATTTTGCTTTACCGCTTTTGCACATTCTAAACTACTTTAAAAATGAAAATCAAGACACTTCAAAAATATAATCAGAAAATGTTCATATTGTTAAATTATTTGCAAATGGTAATTAATTATCTGTGATCTGTTTTATATGATTTCATATCCTTCTGAAAGCTATAAGATAAAAAACAATTATGATCCTCAGTTAACTTTACATCGTTGATCATTAAAAATTCTTTGAAATACGAGTGAATGTGACAACGGTAAAGATTGGTATGCTTATCATATCAAAGCATTGTAACACATTTAGTTTGTAACTCGTCGTGCAAACGATATTTAATTTTCACTGGATCGAAACACTTGATGCTTTCCACATTTTTTTAATGAGTGTGGTAAATACTTAAAATATTTATAATGATTGAGCAGCCCAGAAATTTCCCTTGGAAATCTATATTGGTTCTCTTTCCAACGGATCTGTTGTTCCTTTCCTGTCATCAATTTGGCGGCAGGAGTGGGAGCAGCCTTCTCACTTTTTTCTCCTGTTCTTGCGTAAGTGGTAAACAATTGGGTAACTGTGTAATCCAATCAAACAGGAAAGCTCGTTATGATACGTATTGTTATCTGCTACTACAGTATTTTTAGCCCTCCTCATGTTCATCTTCCTCTTGTTCCTCCTCCTCCTCTTTCCATCTGCTTCCTCTTTCTCTTCCTCATCTTTCTTCTCCTCTTTCTAGCATGGTTGAAGTCATAGTCTTACATCCTTCCAAATCTGAAAACTTGCGAGGAAAGTTATAAAGATTTTTGGTAACGTGGATTAAAATTCTAGGTATATAGAATTTAGCAAAGTCACCCAACTCTGTGAAAGGGATATTTTAAAGGAACTCATTCGTCAATATGTTCATTAGAGATAGTAAGTAATAAGGTAATCATCGTCGTCCTTATTGTCACAGTTACGGGTATCATCATAACCATCATAACCATCATCATCATCATCATCATCATCATCATCATCATCATCATCATCATCATCATCATCATCATCATTATCTTCATCAGTATTTATGTCGCCACCATCATTATCCTCATCATATAATTACTGTGATGAATAATTGCAATTACGATTCCACCACCACCACCACCACCACCACCACCACCACCACCACCACCACCACCACCACCACCGCTGTAATCATCAATTCGCACTTACTACCACAACTATCAATTCTTAGGTTTTCCGTTCTCCACTTAGCATTTCCACTACTGTAGTCACCACTGCACGCATCACTATTAACACTAACAATGTTTCTGTCCCCGCCACCACTGTCACCACTTCACCTATCACCACCATTATCACCACCATTATCACCACCATTATCACCACCACCACCACCACCACCATTATCACCACCATTATCACCACCACCACCACCACCACCATCACCTCACAGTAATAAAGCATATTGCTAATCGTATCAAAACCATTAAGCATAATCATTGCCAAACACATACACACACACACACACACACACACACACACACACACACACACACACACACACACACACACACACACACACACAAACACAAACACAAGCACACACACACACACACACACACACACACACACACACACACACACACACACACACACAAACACAAACACAAACACAAACACAAACACAAACACACACACACACACACACACACAAACACAAACACACACACACACACCTTCCACCACCACCACCACCACCACCACTATCTCCACCACCATCACCACTACTACCACCACTAACACTACCTCAACCACTGAGAACAACAACAACAGTAACAACACTAGCTAGCAATGACAACACCATCACCACCATAAAAACACCATTAAAACAAAACCTCCTGCCCTCCCTCCCTCCTATTTGGCCCACAAGTGGCGCGTTTCATTTCGTTTCAATTTGAAATTTTACGGCAATTAACAACTTCATTTTCTCCAGCACCACCACCACCGAGGCCGGACCTGTGTAATGAAGATTAATCGCGTGTTTGGCTTTTGTTTGGACGACTATTGCTTCGGGCGCGTGGGCTGAGTATCGTGTTGGAGTGGGTGTCATCGGCGTGGTGTTTGGTGGTGTGTGTTTGGTGCTGCCACATCTCGCTCTGGCGCGGGAATCACATGCTCCTCTCCCGTAACGCAGACAAATTGTTCGTCGCCAAAGTGTCATGTGAAGCGGCTTGGAAACCGAACATGTAAGGGATGTGTAGGGACAAAGATGGGAGTTTCCGCAACATAAGCACGTGTATATGTAGTTCTTCCGTGTTTTGTCAGAGTTCATTAAGCATTAAGGTTTCAATGATATTCCTCATCAGGTTTATCAAGCCCTTTACTCTTATAAAAGCTATATATTTTGTTTTCGAAATGCATCCAGGTACCATTAATTTGAATAGGTGTTGGTGACAGCATGGCATATGCTGGAACAGCTAAGTCATATTAAACTTTTATTGTGTAATTGTTTTTAAAGTCCTGCACTATCTAATAGTTTTCTATTTCTTCATAATCATCAATTTTTTTATTACACTGCAACATATTTCGTACACATTCGTGTCTATAAACAACCTCTGTGATGTATGAAGAATGGTTTACTTACTTACACTATGCTGCGTCTGACACACCTATATCAGCGTCTTTCTGGCTGATAGGCTTTTTATATACTCGTTTATGTGACATGTGACAAACTAGGCTCGGGGCTGTAAACTGTGAGGGTAAAAGACATATCAAAGCGTAGACCAAACTCACACTCACCGGCAGGGATTTCATTAGAAAGAAAATGTGGGATATGTGTCTCTTATCTCGTCTCTGACATCACATACGTCCTTCTTAAAAGGACTAATGCATCCTAAGAAACCCACGAGAGAGAGAGAGAGAGAGAGAGAGAGAGAGAGAGAGAGAGAGAGAGAGAGAGAGAGAGAGAGAGAGAGAGAGAGAGAGAGAGAGAGAGAGAGAGAGAGAGAGAGAAAAAAAAAAACTGTTAGAATGAGGATCCGAATCGAAATAAAATTTTATTTCCATTGATACAATGGGTATTCTTTTATAGCATTGATTCCAGCACGTGCACTACAAGTATAGTAAACTATGATAAAAGTTAAATACTAAATATGAAAAATAAATATATAAATGAGAAAATGGTTAAAGTAAGATAATCCACTAAACTAAAGAAAATAATAAAATCAAGCATATGCAAAAATTTTACCAAAGTATGATGCAACATATATAAAAAAAAGTTATATATAATATTATAATATATTATATATATATTATAATATTATAATATTATAATACATTTGGAATGATTACTTTAAAATATTTGTTATGTGATTTTTAGAATTAGGTAAGAGCTTGGCGTCTCTTTCGTCCATGAGGAAGGCTGATCCAGAAAGTGAAAGAGACTTGGCTCGTCAGCATGTGTTAAGTTTGGATACATAAACTTGCATTGACGTTGTGCCATGCTGGATTTTACTTATTGGTGATTTCTTTCTTTAGTAATGGCTGAGCTAAGATGTAGTAGCAACACTCCGTATAACAAGAACAACAGAAACAATAAAATGATGGTGATTAATATTTGTATTTGATTTGCATTTACTTACAAAGAATTAGATAATAAAACTATCCTGCGCTGTATCTTTCTTGTTTCTTGTAGACAAAACTCTCGGGAGAGGGATTCCCAACTCCCTTACCGCCGTTTAATCGTCCTTTACGACACGTAGGGGATGCTTCCCTGTCCCTGGCGAATAATATTTTTTCTTTTATGTCTTAAGAAATTTAGTTTGTGGAATTCTTCATAGCGGGAAGGTGCATAAATATGTCTTCCAAGCTTATGTTAATTAATGGTGTTTATTCTCGTAATGCAGTCCGTTGGTGTAGTGATTTGG
>JAPQNM010000013.1:4835709-4838209 GCA_029783475.1 Metacarcinus magister | reverse complement strand
CCTCTTCACGTGTTGTCATTTTGGTAGCAGATCCACGAAACTTGATGTCCATAAGGAAGGTAATAATCATTATATTTTATAATAATAAATCCTACCGAAACTATATTTTCCCATTGATTATGACATGGTGTGTTGAGTTGATGTGTAGGAAAACGTGTTCAGTGCAGGCTTGCAGGTGCCACTATTAGCTTTATTACCAATCATCCTGATTATTGTGATGCATGTAATAAACACTGGCGACTCTGCAAACATGGACAAAAATATAATGATAAATAACGTTACGCCACTGTTTAATAATATTGTATTTTGCTTGTGAACAGAATATCTTTCTTTAGTTTTGATAGTGGTGTGAGATGCAGGTAGCACGTTAGTCATCATTAGTTTATCAAGACATTTGTTATCCCAAAAATTTTAAAGCGACCTATGTTATTGTACTACATCATCTCCACACCCTTAAACTTAAGGCTTATAGTCGAAGTATGATCCATGAACTTAAGAAATAGTCATTGCATTGGCCACCTCTTCGTGCCTGCTTCCCCTCTGAGTGTTATCTTGGCTAATCAAGCTCTGATCCAGTTTTCAAATAAAAGATAGAAATAAGAGATAGCTGATATTATCAACAAATCATAAACTATAAGCATTAAAAGATTGAAAAAATTTTAATGTGTTCGTTCTCCTATGCTAGTTACATAAATGGTGTTTCATTATGATCACCGTCCATGGGGGTAACACTGAGCTGTGTCATATTTCTAAGCGTGATAAGACACACACAATTACTAGATCCCTCTCTTCTATGTCTTCTCTTGACACACATTAACAATACAAATTTAGAAAAAGTCGAAGTAACGAACAGAGATTTATTGTATGCAAGAGTGTGTTATAAACAAGTTAGATAAGTACTCCTACTATTACATATGACAAAAAATAATTAGGAAATAAATAAAAAGCTAGAAGATATTCATCGTTATAATCATCATCATCATCATCATCATCATCATCATCATCATCATCATCATCATCATCATCATCATCATCATCATCATCATCATCATCATCATCATCATCATCATCATCATCATCATCATCATCATCCATAAGTTTGTTGTAGAGCAAAGATCTTCCCAACCTTCTTCACTCATCTCAATTGGCGTCCTGTTTATTCCTTGTTACTCCATCAAAATATCATATCTCATCACTACATCTCTGTAGTTCTCTAGCTGTGCTGCCTTCATTCACCATCCCTGTGTTGCCATTATGTTAATATGACAGTTTATCTATTACTTCGTCAGCGAATGCGTCCATGTCGTTTTTTTTTAATTGTAGTAAAGATAATTTTAACTTTGGTATGCTCCCTAATCTGTTTTCCAATCCCATGCCCATCATTGTTCTCTCCATTCTACTTTGGGCACTTTCTTGTTTTCGGTTCAGGACTTTCCCAAGACTCCAGGTTTCAGATCCATATGTTAGAACTGATAGAATGCACTGGTTATATACCGTTCACCTCAGTTGTAGTAAATTAGTTTGCATAACATTAAGCTGTCTACCAAACGCACACCATGTAATCCCTTCTTTTGAATTATTTACTATTATTGTTATCATTATTATTAACATTATTATTATTACTATTATTATTATCATTATTAACATTATTATTATTGTGATTATTTTTATTATTATTATTATTATTATTATTATTATTAATTATTATTATTGTTATTAATATAACTATTACTATTATTATTATTATTATTATTATTATTATTATCACTTATAATTATTATCATTATTATAGATATTATTGTTATTATCATTATTGTTATTACTATTTACATTATTTTTATTACTAGTTTCATCATCGTTATCATCATTATTATTATTATCACTATTATTATCATTACATTACATTTTCGGATAGTTCATCAAATGGAGGGAGGTAGTGGTGAATGGATTGCTTAGCCTTGTTTGTGGCGTCTGAGCGTTCTTGTTTCATTATACATCACTGTGTGCCGTCATCGGGTACATACAACTCTTGATATAACCACAGTTTCGTAGCTCCTTAACAGGCAAACACTTATCTTTTATTGTCACTTGTTTTTTGTCACAAGTATTTTTGTTTTACGCCGTAATATTAAATGCCTGTCTATTTCCGTGGTGCTGACACAGGTCACCTTTACCTGTACACATTCCCTTCACCATGACGCCCCCATTGTTTCCGAAATTTGTGATCTAACTGCCGGCAGTCTAATTCTCACTATTATATTGCCTGCCAGTGCATACATGTCGGCTGAGCATCACACGAGTGAGATATTCTACACACATTTTACATTTATTTTGCATGCACTTGCCATTCCTTTTAATTAATGTTAATTAATTTGGGTGTGTATATTTCTGTAGTTTTTATATTTATTCGTGCTTTTAGTAACGATATTTTTTTTCATCAAATAATATACTTGTTTACATTTTGCTGCACTTTATTTCATTTTACTGATAGGATTTAATT
>JAPQNM010000013.1:4818209-4830709 GCA_029783475.1 Metacarcinus magister | reverse complement strand
CTATTCAATTATTTCATTTTTACAGGGGTGGGTTGCAGTCCCGGTTCCATCTAACTACATAGATGAGAGTTCGTATACCGTTGGTTGATGGGCGTGGTTGTGGGATTTTGATCGGTCGTCATGCTGCGTCGATGCATTGGTGTGTGGGCAGCATGATGGTTATGATGCATGCAGAGTAAGCTACACGTGAACCTGACAATGTTTGTATGCTTAGAAACGATAGATGTTGCTGCCCTATGTCCAGCGGGTAAGGGCAAGGATTTCATTGTAGTAGGGTGAGTTGCCGTGATTCTCTCTCTCTCTCTCTCTCTCTCTCTCTCTCTCTCTCTCTCTCTCTCTCTCTCTCTCTCTCTCTCTCTCTCTCTCTCTCTCTCTCTCTCTCTCTCTCTCTCCATTTCTCTAAGTACTGGTAAATTTATGGAATTATTCTTTAAGAACTCAGATTGTGAGATAGTTATTACTATGAGATATTAGTCAATGGCAAAAGCTTAGCTCATAAATGGTCATGTCGGTAGTAAGGAGTTTAGTTTAACATAGTCCTTAGTAATTGTATTGACGGACACGCAAAACTTTCATCATGTGTGCTTACTCGAGTCTCTTAAAAGTTTGTTCACCAGGTTTTCAATATCTAATTGAATATAATCTGAATTTCCTTAAAAAAATTAGCCTGAAATTTGATGTTTCCCAACGTTTTGTGAAATTATACCTAAATGCAAGTTTGGGAAGTTTGGGTCCATGATTTGCAGTATTTTATGTGAATATGATGCCATTATTAGGGTTAAGTGGTCTTGCGTAGTTGGGAGTCACGTGATGTATTAGAATAATAACAAAATAAGGTTACAACTGTGTGCAAGAATTATCACATTCATATAATAATTACGTATTTGTCTGTTTATAGAGTCAGATGCTTATTTGTTCACAAATTCTGTAGAAATGACGACAATATGCCACAAGACGTAATTTACCCTAAGAACATGACATTTTTGGTTATCATTGATCATTTTTCTGTATATTGTTATATCTTCTTTATGTAATTTGTTTACTTATGCATTATCTTTGAAAATAAGTAATATGGTTAATCCGATGCAAGCCATTATTAAGCATAATCCAGTAGTGCATGTCTTTCACCTTGGTATTAACGGGACAGAGACGTCTTGCATCATACTCTGATAGCCTATTTGTTATTCAAGTATGTTATTCTTTGGGAGAAATGCTTTATCATTACAAAGAATACAGAGTTGCCACGAAAACTTATAATGAAATATGGATGACAGTGCTAAGTCTAACATTATATTCAGTGGTTCAGCTGGCTTCAGGCTTCAAGCCGCGCACTCTAGTCTATTGTAGATCTATGCGTGAACGACACTAAGCAGTCCTGGCGTGGTAGCAAGTGAGGAAACACGTGGTGGGTTGTGCTCTTCTGAAGTCATTACCTCAAGGACGCAGGTCAGTTAAGAGTCACTGATGTTATAGAGCAGAAGATTAATACATTCATATAATAGTAAAATTTCATTGACTCGAGATGGATGTTGGCAATTGTTGGGCAGCCTTGTTAAGCACAGTACCCAACCGCAAGTGTTATTTAGCTGCATAATATTGAGGGCTGTATTATGATCCTACGTAGTTGTGATGAACACGATGCAAGTACTGATTCCAACAAACATGAGATATCACAGACATATTCACACTCGTGGCAGAGCGGCGGAACGGAAAGTCTGGCGGCAGGAGTACCAACGTATGGGAAGCGTTATTAAAAAGAAATTGTGGAATCAAAACAAAATACTCTATATCGGGTCTCATTTGTTTCGTTACTGAGTACTTAGTATACTTTTGGTCCTCACAGGTAAGGGTATGTTGGTTTCAAGTAAGCAGCTTAGGAAAAAATATTAATAATTTTCTTTGGATGGCAGGCCTGTGACAGTGTTCCTAGGCTTCAACAGTAATAGTCGAATGGCAACGAATATCCTGAATAAAGTTAATATCACTGTTATGTGTTGCCCTTCAGCTAGTGTCTTCTCCGTGATCCTGTTTACGGCATTATGATGACAACACTCACCTTGGCATCACTGTTCACCATCATGGAAACAACTGAACCACCTGTTACCCTTTCTGAGCACCAGTGTGTAGTGCTGCCATATTTAATCAAATTTAATCAAATTTAATGATATTGAATAATATGAGCGGCATAAATACACACGATTGACTGTTCAGCTGACAGGCTCTGTTATTAACATTTTTGTCATGTAAATACATTTGGTACATAAAGTATTTTGTGTGTGTATGTGTGTGTGTGTATATATATATATATATATATATATATATATATATATATATATATATATATATATATATGTGCGTGTGTGTGTGTGTGTGTGTGTGTGTGTGTGTGTGTGTGTGTGTGTGTGTGTGTGTGTGTGTGTGTGTTTGTTTGTTTATGTATAAATCATTTTTTCTTCTGCTATTCGGTGGTGTAGTAGTTACCGCGCTCAGCTCACAACCAAGATATCACGGGCTCTAATTGCGGGTCGGGTGGAAACAAAATGGGTTTGTCTTCATAAACGCCTTAGCTGCTGCTCACCTAGCAGAACATAGGTACCATACAGTTAAGCCGAGGAGTTGTGACTTTGCAATCCCGACAAGAACGGAATGCTGGGTCCTGCCCTACTGTATATGTGTATGAGCGTGAGTGTGGGTGTGCGTGTCGGGTGCATCCTCTAAGAGACCTTGAATGGTTTACACTACACCCTGAGGGATAAAACAATCATCATTCGTCATCGTTCCAGTGTTTTTATGCAAATATCTTGGACCATGAAAACAAAAACTATCACCATTGCCATTTCAAATCACTATAAATTTGGGTGTGAAAAATATATGAATGTTTATAATCCTTTCATAAGTTGACCACGTGTGTGCCTGACAGCCATCCCTTCACGCGTCATCTTGAGTGGTTCAGTGATTACGTTGTTTATGGTTTTATTGGTTTACTGCATTATTTATTCTTTGTATTATTGTTGATGTATATACTCATTTAATTGCTTTATTTTTTAAGTTATTTGCGAGTAAAATTTTTATATGTTGTTGGTGCCATTTGTCATTATTTTTCATTAAGATCTTAAATCATGTAAGGCAACTGTATGTGTATTACTAATCCCCAGAGCTTCGAAAGTTTTCTCATTAGAATTTTTTTCCCACCCAGATAGGCACTACATATTGCAATTCCACATTTTCAGAAGCTTAAAACTCGCGGAATATTTCGAAGTTCGTGCTGAAGAAAAAGCCACATGATAGATGAATGGAGAGAGTGTTGAGTGCCGATTGGTGGCGATTTCGGAAAGTAACACTCGGAAATTGATTTTTATACATCACCTTCATGTGCATATATTATACTATTTAGAGAAAGTGATTTGCAGTTTTTCAGCAGATGCCATTTTAGGAAATTACAAGCCGTGCTGGGTTAGTGCACGTGACTAAGAGGTTTTGGTCGAGAGTATGTATAATTCTGGGCGTCGAAGTGAGCGTGGCTCTCTCTAGTTTAAGGTGAGGTTAGATTAATGTTGATCAGATCGAGTGAAACACAAAGCTAGCGGCGAAATGCTTGGCATGCAGAGGCATCTGTGAATTTTCTTTCCATAAATTTACCAACTGTTGTTGCCTTTTGCGTGTTCAAATTTTAAACACTTGCTCATGCATGATTCTGTATGACAAAATATTTAGTGTGACTATCAAGCAGAGCTTGTCGTGCTTGTTTTTAACTGTCATTGTGTCAATAGTTCGAGCTTTGACTCATTTCTGCACAAAATTTCCAGGAAGCGATACATACTTCGGCTTTAGTTTAGTTAAGTATAACTATTCACTACATGAATGCTTGTAACCATCATTGATCATAATGTTTTAGTTACACTGAACATTCCTTTTAATGATGTATAGTTATGTTATGTGCCTGTTATTGTATAGCTATACTTTATTAAAACATTGCTGCCATTTTTTGAAGCTTAGTAGGTATCCACTGTTAAAAATGTAACACTTGCTTTTATTTAGTTGCAAAATGGAGCCAATGTAGGTGAATTATGTTATGTAATTTGCTTATACCATTTTAAGGATATCATTTTCAAAAGGTACTACATTATGGTAATCTATGTTGTTGAATAATTACATTAAATGGAAAAAGGAAAGCCTAACTGCCATATAATAAACTGTACTTAATAGTATCGATGGTTTAGAATACTAAGTGAGGTGTGCACATTTGGTAACCCTTCTCCTAACCTCTCCTTGACCCCACTCATCATCTCGCCTGGCCGTGGGTCAAGGATCAGATGCCAGAAAGTTGACTCCAAGGCCAGTGTTACCCTTGTAATAATAATGTCGGAGTGACAGCTTTGGGATCAATCACATTCTCGTCGGTAATCCTTGGACGATTTTTTAGAATATTTTTAGGATACTTTGCAACTGACCACACGCCTGTAACGCAAACTGAACATCAAATTTAGAAGAATGTTGATATTAGGCTTCCATTTTTCCATTTTGAGAAATTGGCGAGTACAGTTAGGTGAGCTGATGGAGTTTACGTACGTTTCATGCAGCAGTCGGTGTAGTCTCCTTACCTTCACAAAGAATCCGGAATGGAAATTTGACACATTATGGTAAAGTATCATCAGCGACTATCACTACTTGATTGCAGATGTTACTTTGCATCTTTCTTTCTCTTTTTGCTGTTCTCTATTCGATTTTGGAAATTTATTTGTCTATCTTTTCTGCTACCTTTTCATCGCATTTTTTGTCGACTTAATTTTCTATCCGCCAGCCTACTGTAACTGTTTTTTGTAATGTGTACGAGTATGCACCAGGGGAAAGGAGGCCTGGTATGTGGAGCACATCTATGTTTAGATAGCAGTCTTTTTATATGGCGTTTTATATACTAATGCCGGAGTCCTTTTGGAACATTATTTTTTTATTGACATAATAAATGATGTATGAATACAAAATTTTGGCAATATCAGTAACATCAACAAATTGAAAAATGCACCATGTATTATTTGATAAAGTTATTATTTTTGTCCTTGTAAGAGTGCGTGTAGAAATATTTCCATCATGTTAGGTCTTTATTATGAAATTTCGTCAAAAATTACAATTATATAACACGAAAAGTTAGCTTCTAAAAAGTGTCTTGAAAGTTCATTTATTTGAGGTAGATAAAATGTTTTCCTAACGATCATGTTTCCAAATATGCTTTTATTTAGTGTTACATTTTCAAAAGTAATTGATATAAGTATTTTACTTGAATTTTTCATTAGTACATATTGTTAAAGGTTGAAGATCTATTCTTATTGCATCTTAGTGAAGGCGTAATTTAATACAAATCATAGCTATAAAAACAATCAAAGTTTGATCAATATTTGCTATCATATCTAGGCCTTACTGGCAGCTGATCTCCTGCTCTATTGTTAGATATTGTTTAGCAGCATACTATTATGCTTGGAGAGACCATTGGTACAACGATCATTGAAAGCCAATGTTTGTTTCATGTAAGTCATCTCTGTAGCTCCGTAAATCTGGTTGCATTTTGATATTCAATCTGAGTTCAAGTAAAATCGTTTTCTGCCAAGAAAATCAATTTTCCTCCATCTTGAAGGGACGAGGGAGAGTAAGCCTGTCCTCAGAATCAGTTGAATGTATTAATCTATAACTGAAGCGTTTAGGAAAGAAACTACTGCGTTTGACTGTCGACTTTTTTTTCATGTCAACTTGAAAATAAAAATAAAGGAAAAACATCAGCCATGGTGAAATACAAAAAAGCGAAGGTCAGCTACGGGTGCACTTTTTTTAGTATATGGCCGTTACCAAAGTGAGGCAAGATTGGCTGTCATTGTTAAGGCTGTCTCTGTCTCTAAGGATATCTCTTTTTGATTTGACTTTCTCTTCCTCTCTACATCCTCTCGTTCACACACGTCTTTTTCACGATTCTAATGCTGGATGTAATCACGAAGATAGGACATAATCCATGGGGAGGGAAATATACCTCCACCTGCATACTGTAGTTTAGAGGCCACTGATGATCTTACTATATGAGTGTTTTAATAACCAAACCCATGTTCCACTATTGAGTGTTTCTGTATTCATGTGAACAATATTTTTCACCAAAAACCAACATTAAGAAAATCAAATCAAGGGTGACCAAATACAAACAGAAGTGGGCTCTATAATAGTTTGATAAAGTGCAAATGATTGCGATTTTGAATTAAAAGGAATAATCATACAGGAGGAGACTTTCATGAAATAATGCTATTTTAAAGGAAGATAAAAGTTTTGTTTTAATTTTAAGTGTGTCGGAAATCAAAATTATTGAGGCAATGGAGTTGATAAGGTGAAAAAGCCGTCTCAGACACTTTTCAATGTTAATCAGAAAATTCACTTTGTATGCGTTTGTCAACTTTATTAAAGTAAGCCAAAGAGGAAAGTGTTGATGTTTGAATGACATTTACACGAGTGCAAGATGTATCGTTACGTATTATGAGTATGAGCAATACATCTGACTTTAGGAAGAAGCTTAAGATCAATATACTAAGAAAAGGTAGAATGTGGAATATAATCATAAGCCTTAGAAGTCTCAGTATTCATAATGAAAATTTGGAGAAAAGGCAGATAGTGTTTTATGGGAAGAGAAAATATTCATTTATGATTTCATGTGCGACACATGCTTAACTTATGTAGGGAATTTGTTTTGTATTTATATGTACAAAATTAGTGACGGAGATAATTATTATGTTTTTTTCTGTCTTTTCAGAATAAGACTCCTTGCCTCTGGTGACCGATAATGTCAACCTGATCCATCCTCTGCCAATGCATCGGTAAGTTACACATGTTGACGTCAATGTTAAGGTTCTTCTAGCTGGCTTTACAATGTACAACCGTGATGTGTATTTCAACCAGAACACAGTTGGTATCGACACATACACTGTTATGAGTATACTTAGGAGAATTGTCAAATGTGTCCCTAGTACGTCTTTCTTTTATCATTTTATCATCTTTATAGATGATAATATTTAGGTAGGTGCAGTCATACAATTGTACCATATTAATTGTCAAATAAGAAGTGCAATTGTAGAAAAAAAAGGTAAACCAACAGAAGAATTAATGAAACTTGCAATGAACGATGTTTAAGAATTGTTAAAGACTTTTAAAGTGGCAGAATGTTTAATTGAGCCACGTGAGAATTCCCCCGACAACCACACCAGGTATTGAGCTTCTATTCACTGCTTCAAACGCGTCAAAGTTTGTGGAAGCCAAGTGTTGACTCAAGCGAAATGAAGCCTTTGAAGACGGATTTTAACAATGTGTTTCTAGTAACTGAACACACGTGTTTTTTACAGTTTCGTTCCAAAGTTGAGTAGTTGAGTATTGTGTTTGTGTGCTAAATGATATAACATATTTTTGTTCTCATGACTATGAAACTTTAAATATCTCACCATAAGTCTGATATAGAAGTATTTTAATTTTATTAAAGGTATATGTATTTTAAATTTTTTTTTAAAGAGGAACAAATCTTCACCTCTGCGCCTTATCTTGGAAATCTGATTCATAGATTTCAATGGCCAATACTATTTTCCTTTACAAATTGTAAACAACTCATCATCTCTGCTACCCATAATAAATTAAGTCAAGCAGCTGGTACACTACGCCAATCACACACAAATCTCATTGTGACAGAAACATGATAAATATTCCTTCCCTTTTCCTGAAATATGTTCTCAATTAGCCCCACCCCCCCCCTTCCTTATTTATAATTCCAATGTGGTACTCGGAAACTTTATCTTCATTTTTTGTCGGTTTGTTTATTTACTTCCAACGGACTCCTCCAAACAAAGACTCATCTGGCATGAAATTCATAAGAGTGGATGTGTGTTTGTCTGAATTTTCTAGTTCCCTTTAAATAACGTCTGATTCTTTACCCTGGAACTCTCGTTTACGTGTTCAACTCAGTATACGACGCATTGTTCTTCGGGCTTCGTACAAGTCGTATATTTCACTTGATTCCATTTTTCTTTTTCAAGTTGTAAATCTTGGTAAAAATCTTTGCCTTCTTACAATGAAAGGTATACATTCACAGCCAACTCATTGGAGATAATGTAGTTTTGTTTTCCTTTTTTGTGTATTATGCAACTTATCTGTGTGCTTATAACTGAGCCACAGTTTTTCTACAAATTGAAAATCATTCTTTATGCACTACTACGTAAAAAAATGTTCGTGCAGAGCTGAAAAAAAATGAAGAGCAAACATATGAATTCAAAAATTGAAAACCTTATCAATTTTTTTATTTATTTTGACCTTCCGGCACGCAGTTAGAAATAACTTCAGCAATTATTGTTCCTTGTCTCTCCACTTTGTTCATTCCAGACTATATTCTGCATATATTCATATATTTCATTTATTTTGCTATATCCTTGCGAAAAATATTCAACATGCGAGTTCTCTGAGTCTATCTCTCCGTATTTCCCAACATTAAATACATTTTATTGGACTTACTTATTTGTTCTGCAAATCAAAACAGTTGAGACAACTTCAGCAGGCTTGGATAATGTATCTACCTTAAAAACAAGACGGGCTCCTATGAACTTAATTAATTCACAAACAGTTCATATCAACAATTATTTTTTAATGATTGTTCATTCATAATCACTTTGCAAACTAGTTACATATATTGTAATTCTACTGCCATTTATTTTTTTTATCTGGGATTAATTCAAGTGTCAAAAAGTTAAACTTGGTGACAGCACTATGGACAGTAGAGTCATTTAACAAGCAGATACAGTGATGAAGACAAAGTTTTGAAAGATTTATATTGCAGGAAACTTTTATTATCATAAACACTACCACAGTTAAGAAGCTGCTTTTGAATTCTAAAGGAGATATACTCACCTAAGTCTAGTCGCCACCCTTGGAGAGGTGTGTGGAGGGAACTAAAGGCTGACTGTTTTGCAGCTTCTTTTAAAAATTTAGGCTCTGTCCATGAGCGTTTTATAAATATTTCTACAACTTTCTTCTTCCTTTCACAGCACTAGAATATGGCAACAACTACTTACGGTTTTACACCAGTAACGTACTGGCTGCGTTATGCCCTCGTACCACCTTCAAGTCACCTTTGGTCTGTACTTCTTCATTATAAATCAACCGTACACCATAACCTTAAACATTCCTGTAGTATATATATATCAAATTCACATATATGTAGCATACCCAATCATCGTTTTAATCTTATTTAGTATTTATTGCTACATGCGTTGACAGATTTGTTTTTCTGTTGACAGCCTTACAGTTTTTTCTCGTAAGGCAAGGCGACATTAATCACATTAACATTTTGATTTTAGCGTTCAGCGTTGTCACCTTATTACATAGAGGGAAAAACTACCATTTTTATCCTGAAGGGAATAATCAATATCAGTTAATATGACTTACTGTTTCGTTTCTCGACCCACTCAAGAACTGAACTTGAAATCTCTTTATTACTCAAGAAATGCCTGGCTAGTTACTTGACTATGTTCGTGTTGTTTGTATTATTGTTCAGCTTGAGGCACTTGTGTAATCGTCTTTAGAGGGCCAGACTTATACATGACGTACTGAACGTCACTTCAATCTGAGTGAACACTACTTCGCTTGAATCCGTCCCAGCAGGATTAGCTGGAGAGTGTCCAGACGATGGCCACAAGGCCACGACACACACACACACACACACACACACACACGACACACACACACGACACACACACACACACACACACACACACACACACACACACACACACACACACACACACACACACACACACACACACGTACACGTACACGTACACGTACACGTACATGTACATGTACATGTACATGTACATGTACATGTACACGTACACACACACACACACACACACACACACACACACACACACACACACGCACACGTACATGTACATGTACATGTACATGTACATGTACATGTACATGTACACGTACACGTACACACACACACACACACACACACACACACACACACACACACACACACACACACACACACACACACACACACACACACACACACACACACACACCTTCCATCAAGGTGAAAGAGGCATAACATGGTGAGCCAACCAACACTTGCACCAGGTTAGAACATGGACAATGGTTCTTGTTTTTACATACATCAACATACAAACATACATCAACCATACAAACCATGACATCTACAATACTGCTAAATACTCATACAACTAATATGATCAAGTACAGTTATGATATTATTGTTTTAACTGAGATTTTTGTATCAACAATATGCAAAAAAGAAAATAATAACGTAACATTTTTCTCAGTGTATTTGTAACTTTATAGTTGAGGTAGTCCTTGAAGGGGTACTGTTACATATGTAATCTATTTTTCAATATCTAAATGAAGTGTTGTAAAGTTAAATTGAATACGTAACCCTATCCTTTAAGTATCAATTGGGCAATAAATTGAGAAATATGCCGAGATATATTGGTTAGGTTCCCTCAGAGGGCAGGGCAAGGAGGAAAATTCCACTGTCTATTATTATAACAATGTCTTCTGTTTGGTGTTACAAATGAAGCTTCTACATGGAATAGTAAGGTAAACCGTCTGCTTATACCATTTTTTTTATCTTTCAATCATGGAGCATTTACATTTTACTCAATTAGATGATGAACATAGCAGGAGACGCAGGGTTTTGCCGCCATACTGTCGGAGTGCTCCAGGGCACCTCCGTTGGAGCTAGGACCAGTATATTCCCGCTTGCCACGGTGACTGTAGAGGACCTATATCTGATCAAACACATGGTAGCCTTGCGTGAGGTAGATGGGGTTTGCATTAATTATTCTTATGGTATGTACTAATTTGGAATTAACATACAGTGTTTTATAATGCATCCCAGTAGGCAGAGATTCCCTTGCGTCAGGTGACATGTTTTTGTGAGCCACTGTTGTCATTGGCAGCTGATCGAGTGTTGTGTACTCGCGACTGTGTTCATACAATAATCATGATAATAATAATATTAATAATAATAATAATTATGATATTAATAATAATAATAATAATAGTAATAATAATAATAATAATAAGAGTAATAACAATAATAATATTAAGTTTATTAGGATAGCTGTCAGGGACTGAAAATATACAAGTGGGGAAATTAATACATTAATGATTGAGGTTGAAAAAAAGACTAAGGCTAAAAAAAAGATAATGTTAAGTTAATTATATATTTGTATGGATAATAATGTAATGATAAAGATAATAACAATAATGATGATGATTATAATAATAATAATGATAATAATAATAATAATAATAATAATAATAAAGGTAATGGTAATGGTAATGATAATACATTGTACTCTTGAAGTGTTGTGTTACTGTAATTACCTTACATTGTAAATTTACTGAAAATTTTGATTCTCACCTTACTGAACTCAACAGCTGCACACTGCAAAGTCTAGCGTCCCTGCTGGTTTGTCTTTCGTGATCGCATTGCTGAGCCTAAGTGCCATAAAAGGTGCTAATTAATGGCTCCTCTCGATAACTATCAAGGGAGACTTTTTAGATTATAAGTTTCCTTTCCTTTCTATTTCCTTGGTGCCATTTACGAGAGTATCCAAATTGGCTCGAAGATATGACATGTTCCGCTACATATTCAAGACTTACTTAAGGTTTAGGCTTCCGGAGGCTAAACAATATCAATCAATAGAGAAAACATAAACCGCGAGGAGGTGGACTTCCATGCGAGGAGAACATTTCATTAAGTTCCCGCTAGACACATTATCTCCGCCCCTTCCATTAACATTACCTTCCAATGCAATGACAGTCTTTTCATGTCGTTTGAGGTAGCAAGAGTGACTAGACTTCTTTGATATTGGCGTTTCCCTATAGAACTGTGGTGCACTTTATTTCAGTTAGTTCAAAAAGGATCTTAAAAGGATGAAATGATCTCTCTGCCAAATCCCTCCACAACCTGATTTTTACATTCATTCCTGCATGATAAATTGAAACTGAAATCACACCGTCAACTTTAGTTTGTTGTATTATCCTTGCTCTCTCTCTCTCTCTCTCTCTCTCTCTCTCTCTCTCTCTCTCTCTCTCTCTCTCTCTCTCTCTCTCTCTCTCTCTCTCTCTCTCTCTCTCTCTCTCTCTCTCTCTCTCTCTCTCTCTCTCTCTCTCTCTCTCTCTCTCTCTCTCTTTCTCTTTCTCTTTCTCTTTCCGTTTACGTCATACATAACATTTATCTTTATTACTCCACTCAAAGGGTCCATAAAATTCAGCTCCATCAACTTGATGATGATCCTAGTTTTTATTACAAAGTTAAAATTAGTAGACTATTTTTTATATATATATTCTTATAACAAAAGGTAAAATTAATTTGAAAATGTTATTATTCTTTACGAACATTGTTTATCCCTCTTCCAGATTTACACTAGATACACGCCTCAAGCACATGGCATTGTAAA
>JAPQNM010000013.1:4803209-4813209 GCA_029783475.1 Metacarcinus magister | reverse complement strand
GTCTTATAATTACGCCCCTCAATAGCACAGGAGAGTAGTTACTCCCTGCCTTCTTATGACAGGCTCTCCTACCATTCACCCTACCATTTATGCATGTAAACCTCAAACTCTAAATTCACTATGATGAACTACTTAAGGTGTTCTAATACCTTCATTAACTTTCACTATATTAACTCCCTAATATTCGTGGCCTCGGATTTATTACCAATCTGTGGAGCATCACCTCACCTCCTCTAAGCTTCATTTTCTCTTCCTCACTGAAACCCAGATGCTTGAGGCTACAGACAGCAATCCTATCTTTTTTCTTTTTTCACTCTTACTTTTCATCTCCTCATTTTCAAAGCTAAGCTGGATGTTGCGTCTATGTATGCAAATATTTAACTTGCTCTCATGCTTTTAGCTCACTTAATCTTTAGAATTTTTCACGATCTTACTGAATTTATATGTGGTGTGTATCTTTTAAAAATCTAACTACTCTGATTTAAAACTTTAAGTCTATATGACTGCCAAAGCGGAACACATCTTGACTCATTTTCCTTCTGCAGAGATCTACATACATGAGGATTTCAATGTTCACCTCCAGCTTTGGCTTTCATCCATCATCTGTCATCAAACAAACTAGTGGACAAGCCTTTAATTAAGCTATTATCCACGACCTAAGGCAATTAGTGCAGCATATTTCTTGCATTTCTGACCACGTTGGAGATTTTTGTACGCTCAACATTATTGACCTTTTACTAACCTCTAACTCTTCGGGTTTTCTTAAGCTTTGGAGCCTTCTATGGCTTCTATCTCTAATGTCAAGTCCCTTCACTCTTTCAACCCTTTCACTGTTAAACTTTATAACTCTGCTTATGTCTGATTTTGTTTTACCTTCATATCATTTTGAACACTTTAAAGGGAGGAGTATCAAGACGCATTGTAAAGTGAATTGGCTAACGATTTCATACGCTATATACCCTATGGGAGTATCAATTTGAATGGATATTTTTGTATTTTCTATACCTTTCTACCAGTCTCCTTTATGCAATTTGATCATAATTATTTTTTTTCTTAATTTATAAATAGAGTTAAATACTTTATTGTGTGGAAATAATCAAAAGGTATCATGACGTGGAGTGAATCTTTCTGGCTCACGGGACTATTGTGTGTAATGACGTCTGGCGTCACTCAGGAGCTTATTAATATTTTTTCAGCTACAAGTTTCTGGTAATTGTGAGTGACACATCTGAGTCATCCCTGAGGCCTATATTGGATTGTGATATATAGTAATGCAAGTGATTTTGTCCTATTCACTCTTGTTTTGGACTTCCATTTCTTATTTTCCTCCCTTTCCTTTTACAATATATATATACATATATATATATATATATATATATATATATATATATATATATATATATATATATATATATATATATATATATATATATATATACATATATATATATGTATATATTATATATATATATATATATATATATATATATATATATTTATTTATTTATTTAGTTAGTTATCTATTCATTAATTTATCTATTTATTTATATACATATTTTTAGTACTCCATAACTTGCCTCAAGACAACCATAGCCATGCCACAACTAATATCCAACATCACTGTAACTCACTCTATTTTGTATACATATTTACTTACGTTCTGTATACTGACGAGCACCGAGTTGCTTCAGTCAATCTGTGTGCCGTACACTGTAGAGAGTCACAAGGTGCCACATTAATGAAGAATTAATGTATATTCATGATGTGCACTTTATATGTTAACAGTTGATGCATCTAGAGTCTTTCTCAACGCAACATAAAAGCCTTTAACAGTGAAGCAATGGTTATACATTCCTCAATTTTGATATCAGTTTTCATCGCAATGAAACCCTATTCGTGTGTGGTAATTGTGATTTAAAATCCAATATTTTTAAAGCGTAAATCCTTTTCAATCTTTGGTGCCACTGCCAGCTGTCATGCGGAACAAAAACTAGTGGGAAATGGTGTTTTGAACCACCTAATTGGCAACAGGTGTTGACATGAAAATAGTACATTACACGAACATGCAATAATGTTTAGTGTTAAGTAATGAAAGCAAGTTAATTTAAAAGAAGAAAACAGATGGTAAGTGTTAGGTGTACAGGAGCTGCCTTGTGTAGATCAACTGGCCTTTTGCAGCCTCCTTATTTCTTTTGTTCTTATGTTCTTATGATAAACTAATATTGCTCTTACCTGATAAGACGTGGAATAGAAATATCGTGATAAATCAGTTGAGTTGTAATTGAAAGTGGCAGTCACGCACCACCACTAAGCAACATGAGCACAATATTTTGAATTATCTATAATATATCTAGTTTTTTTTTTTTTAATAAAGAAGTATGTGCCTCATACACGGTAAAAAGTATTGCAAAAACATTTTCTGCGGTGATGTCATTCAGTGTCTTGTAATCGGGTACAGAGTATGGCGCGGTGCTTGGGTGCAGCGGCTTGTTATCCAAGTTATTATACGGAAGGTAAATATGCTTCGAAACATTACACCTTTCGTCCTTCTGAAGACCCAAGTTGTCGTCACACTGGGCACATTCACGGTTCCGGCACACTGTTGCATCTCTCCAGGCATTGTTTGAGTTTTGCTGAGTTGGTCGTCTGGAAAATGACGTTAAAAAATGCATGGCAGTTAGCAGCATACGTTAAACAACATCATTATACACATTAACTCCTTTGTTAGTGCTTTGCTACATTTAATTTAGTTATTACTCTTAACGTCATTCTCATTAATGTTGGTATATTCATCAACTTCTATATTTTTACCTACTCCAGAGCCTGAAAAATCTACTACTGCCTCTTTCTACCCCTCTCTCTCTACCTTATCTTTATTCAACAAGTCTTGCAAGCCCTCACCCCACCTTTTCATTGCAGCCTTACTCTCTAGCTAGCGCCTCTCCCTCTATATGCACCATAGACCACCCCTGACACTTCCTCCTTACTTAAATCACATCTTTCCGAAATTGTTTCTTAAATACCCAGAAGATTCGAGATATTTCCTTCCCCATCTCCCATCAGTATTCCTCTTTCCTTTACAAACCTTTCTTTTCACCTCACACACTTTCATACTCTTTCCACAGTATAACAAATCTATCCTGAAAGTAGCGATTACACTCGTCTTTTTTTCCCTATCTATTTAAATTTATTGATTCCCATTCATTATCGTTTTTTTATCTTCCTACGTTTTATTTGTTCACATCACGTACTACCTCACGAAATGGCTTTCATCATATCACTCCACATTTTTCGTTACGTTGCAAGCTACCTTATTCCAGTCCTCTTTTATCATTCTATCATATCTCTTACTACAGTCATAACTACTAAGTTCACTAACCTTAACTTTCTCTTTAGTCTTCTTTGGGTATTATTTATGAATCTACATCCCTGTTTAACTTTTGGAACATTTACATTTATTTGCCTGTCCTTTCGTGTTTTTTCTATCAGTATATTGTCCATCATTGCTTTTTGTTCACCCTATCCAATTATCCACGTGCGTGAATATTTTTTTTTGGAGTGTGCTGCCTATTACTAATCCTCTCACTCTCCATACTTTCAATAGGTACTCAACGCTTTCATTTACTCCAGGCATTCCATATACGTAAGTCAGGTTCTCGGTATATATATATATATATATATATATATATATATATATATATATATATATATATATATATATATATATATATATACACAAATATTCTATTGCGATTACTCTCTCACCCTTCTGAAATTTCATTAACATTTCCAAAGCAACTCTTTCACTTCCATGCTCATTAGCGGTGACAATTTCATATTTTTTCTTACATATTTGTTTTTCCATCATTTTAAAATGCACCTCTTTAACCTCATTTACAAGGCTACATTGTGTCTTACATACATCCTCTCAGTCACTTGATTATGTACCTTTCTTCCCTATTCTTATTAAACAGATGCATAACATCCACGCCCTTGTCATACATAATGACACTAACTCATTTATTTTCCTACTGGCTGCTGAATCCATGCACATTAAAACAACCCAATTGCAGCTTTCTTATGTTTTTTTTCTTCATATTTTTCTTTCTTTGTGGGAAGTGGACATAACACGGGTGTCGCCAGCACTCCACCCTTGTCCCTTTTAGCGTCCTTCTACAGTCCCCAGAGAATATGGAGACACTTATCTGTTATACTAATATTATTATTATCATTATTATTATTATTATTATTATTATTATTATTATTATATTAATCACCAATTTCATCAACATTATTATTATTATTATCATTATTATTATTATTAATATAATCATTATTATTATTACTATTTTTAATACTATTATTGTTATTACTATTATTATTATTATCATAATCATTATTATCATTATTATTTTCATTATTATTACTATTATTATTATTATTATTATTATTATTATTGTTTGTATTATTTGTATTATTTGTATTATTTTTATTATTATTATTATTATTATTATTATTATTATTATTATTATTATCATTATTATCATTATTGGTAGTGAAGGAAGTGATATGGAGTTTGACATAAATATGAACAAAAATTAATAGTGGAAGCTACGTAATATTTGACACATGAATATTGCTAACAAAATGCAACGAAAGGAAAAAAAAAATTATGCTACATTCATATACCTTGAAAAAGCATATGACAATTAATTGGACGGCAATGTGGGAAGTATTGAAGGTGTTTAGCGTGTGTAGAAATTTGGTGAATGGGGTGAAAGCATTGAATATGGGTTCAAAGGGATAAAGGGATGTAAATGGGGAAGCGAGTGAAAGGTGTGTAATAGAGAAAGGTATGAGTAAGGTCTGCGTGGTGTCCTGGTGGTTAGCTAACGTATACGAGGATGTGTAGTGAGAGGAAGGATAACTTTTTCATGTTAAAGTTGAAATTATGTAAATGGTGATAACTAGAACTCTGATTGCAGTAAATGAGAGTGGCTTACAAAATGTGTTATATGTATTTGATCGTGCGTGCAAAAGGCAGAAGTTGAAGGTGAATTTTCATATAAGGTAATAGTGTGTAGAATAAGAGTTAAATGAATATGAATATGAATATGAATATGAAATTAGACTGTATGGCGAATATATTGAGGAAGTAAATGAATATAAGTATCTTGGTTCGATCCTGTGCAAACATGGAGGCAAGCAAGGTGAGATGAAAGCGCTGTACACGGAAGGAAAGTGGTTGGATCGCAAGAGCGTGTGATGAAAGAGGGGACTGTAAGCATAGAGGGGAAAACTAAACTATGTGACAGAATAATTGTACCGTCAATCACTCATACGTGGCTGTGATATAAAAATCAAAGGTCAAGGATCTAAGCAGTAGAACATATTGACCTGAAAAAAGCTTGTCTGGAAGAAGATTGATCGTGATAATATTGAAAGTGTGTAACGATTTTGATATGTATAATTAAGCTGAAGGAATGAAAGGTGGATTATTAAGAAGGTCAAACACAGCACTATAAGATGATTTGGCCACATAGAAAGAATGTCAGAGAGTAAGAGGACAAAGAGAGTGTATATGTGCATGGTAGAGTCGGTGGATGCAAGAGGACAACCCCTAGTGAAATGAGAGGACAGAATGCTAAGTACGTGAGAGAGAGAGAGAAAGGGGAGAATGAGCGGATTAGAGCATGCAAGGAGGGAAAGCAAGGAAATAAATAAATGGATGCTCCTCTGCAGTAGCTAGCCTCTGGGATGAGTTTTTTGGAACCTACGTCAGATATAGGTAGATAGAATAGTGGAAGTGAAAGTAACGAGAAGGAACTGTTGCAATGAAAGGCTTGAATAGTGTTTAGGTAATTTCAGAGAGAGATAGAAAGCGTGAGAGAGAGAGAGAGAGAATGATGAAACGGGCGACAAAACCTGAAATTAATGCCATACTAAGAGGCTGGTGCGAAGGCAAGTGAATAACATTTGTTGGACGTTTATCGAGAGGGAGGTTCAACAACAGCAACACATGGAACAATAAGAGGAATATTTGTAAATACACATAGATACGTAGATATGTTGTAGGAGGAACGCTGACGAATTAAACATTGATAGACAGGTATGAAATGACTGATAGATGTGTAAATATTTATTGACATGATTTCTAGTTCGTGATTTTGGAAGTGAAAGTCGGGAATAGTTTCATGAGAATTTATAAATGAATAGATAAACATGAAATTAGTTAAGTAGATGAAGAGAAATTTACAAATAACCATGAAACAAGCGTGGCAAATGGTAAAGAAAACCTCTCATTTTTTATAAAGACGTGGTAATTAAATGAAATGAAAAGCTTCTCCAAAGGCTTAAGTGTACGGTATTAAAAAGGAAACGGAAATAACAGTAAAGACAAAGTAAATGAAAAGTGAAACGGTTATTCATTTAGAAAATAAAAAAAATATATGTATGCCTTATTTCTTTAGGGAGAAGGGAAAGAAAGGTGTGTAAGAAGTGGATGAGAAAAAGCAAGAAAGCAAAGATATAGACTCGTTAAGTGTAGGAGGATCGATGAGAAGTTTCGGGATTAGAAAGTACCAAATATTACATGAAAACTATCCTACAAAGAGGTGAATGATGTTAGAACTGTTAGTGATAGTGTAACGGAGATGGTTTTATGTGCTTGTGGAGAATAGTAGAGATCAATATTATGATAGAGAATAGGTGGAGTGAATAGTTTATACACACACACACACACACACACACACACACACACACACATACACATACACACATACACACACACACACACACACACACACACACACACACACACACACACACACACACACACACAACATATATATACATATATATATACATATATATATATATATATATATATATATATATATATATATATATATATATATATTCTATATCAATAACCGATGGCGCCAGTAGGCTTATGGAGGCACAGATGGACTTGCCTCGCCTGTTATTTGACGTAGGTTATCAGATTTTTATAGTGACGCCTCAAATGTTTACGTTCTCTCTTGAATATGTTGAGAACGTGCGAGGCTAATCGCTGCTACAGCCTCAGATGCATATAACGTTGTAAGTCCCGTCTGAGAACAGTATGGCAGCAATTTGGGTAGTCTTTGGCCACTCGGCGGTGATATCAAAGAATGAAAAGTGGTCAGCGAATATCGGGGATTCGAACCTGGGACCCTAAGCTCGCAAACCCGAGCGCTAGACCACTGTATGTTTATATATATATATATATATATATATATATATATATATATATATATATATATATATATGCATGTATGTATGTGTTCTCATAAATGAGTGTTCGTAACAAACCATAGTGACGAAGGTATGAATCCCCCAAGATCCGTTTTTGATACAGTCTGGTGGCCTGAAGTAGTCTGAAGTAATCTACTCATTCTTCATTGACTGGTGGTTATCTTAGTGTCTGTTACAAGAAAAAGTAGTTTTATTGGTGTGGGCCGATGCCGCTGTAAAGAAAAGGAATAATAAAAAATACAATTAGGATGTCTATACAACACACTTTATTTTTGGTTCATGACGCAGCAGGACAAAAATACAACGTTGAGAACAGACACAGGGCAACGTTTATTGACTAGTGCAAAACACCGTACAACACTCACTGTTTCCACAAGCTCGTACCGCCTATGTCCAACAAGAGGATAGTGCACGCCTCGCCGCCTCTGGAACACTGCCAGCACAACACAGAGACGATGGCGCCACAACCACAGCAGCACAACACACTGCTCACACACACACGCACGCACCGTACTGGCCAGAATATCTACCCGCTACAGGTGTGACTTGGTTGGGAGGAATTTTAAAAATATGATGTCTTTGCCCACTATTAAAACCAGCGACTGTTGATACACACTGATCGCTGTTACGTTACTGCTGAAACCACTTGAAACCGTTTCCAGGTTTGTTTAAATACTCCCACATCGTTCATAGGACTAGCACATTCACTCTAATGATGTTTATGATGAGCATTGGTTGAGGGTCGGCTGTCTAAAGTATTGTTGATGGGGCGTGATGGCGGAGGGAGGTTGAATAAAGCTGTGTGAAGGGATAAGGGTCGTGGTGCAGGGATGGTTGTTGAAGCAGGCGTCAGGATGGATAAAAAAGTGATGTTGTATGTACATATGAGGCAAGTCTGAAGGAAGACTGAGACAGCAAGAGCAGAAAGAAAATGTTGAGCAGGATGCTGACATACGTACGTACACTCTCGACGGCGCTACTCTTACTGATGATTGATTGGACAGTCACACTAAACGGGGACTAAGCTACACATTGATTACTTCCCATTAAGCTTAGTAAACCATGATATGTTTCTTTGCGCGGAAGTATAGATACCCAGCATCACATTGCTTCTTTCTGCATGACATTTAACGTTACATTAAAAAGAAATCTGCAGCGAGCGAGCATCAGTGACAGCTGATGATCACTGTCGACTAACCAGCGTGTCAAAATGTGGCAGATCAGTCTGTAGAGCTGATAACTAAATGAAGAAGCAAGACATTCTTTCGAGCCCCTCATTATTTTCGGAAAAGATTATAACTCATCACGCCCATCAAGAAGTGTTCCCTGGCGTATACTGGCACTCCCGCTAAAGGACAGGGACGCAAGGGACACCGTGAAGAGCATGACGTGTTCAGGCACCGAGAGTTTACCGCCGCAGAAAATCACAACTTCAATGGTTCGGCCAACAGTACGGAAAACAAGTGTGATGGTTTGAGTCGGGCGTGAAGAAGCCGCTGCTGCAGATCAGACTGATGACACCTGCAGGGAGCGTGATGCAAAGACAGACGATGGACGGACAGAGGAAATTCGTGTCAGAGATCGGGGTGGGAAACTAATATCTATGTTGATAGTAGTAATGATTGATAATGATAACGATGATTATAATCATTATAATCATGATGATAGAAATAGTAATAATGATTATGGCAATATTAATAATGACAGGAAAAATGATGATAATAATGATAATAATAATGATAATAAGAACAACAATAATAGTAGTGATAGAGATGATGATAGTGATAATGCTAATAATGACAATCATATAATAATAGTAATGATAATAATAATGATAATAATAATAATAAAAATAATAATAACTGCTAATAATAGTAATGATTTTAGTGATAATAATAATCATAATAATAATGACGATAATAATAATAATAACAATAATAATAATAATAATTGTAATAATGATAATGATGATAATAATATCACAAATTATAAATATTTAAAACGGAGTTGATATTGATGACTTCATTATAATAAGTTTTGATAATACTAATAATGATGATAATACTACTAATAAAGTAGTGATTAAGATAATTATAATAATGATAATCATAGTCAATCATAATTATGATAAAATTATACTAATCTAATAATAATAATATTAAGAATGATAATAATAATGATGAAAATAATAGTACTAATGGTAATAATGATAGTAATAATAAAAATAATAGTAATAATAATAATAATAATAATAATAATAATAATAATAATAATAATAATAATAATAATATTGAAAATAATAACAACAACCATAATAATGATAATAATGATAATAGTAATAACGATAATGATAATAATAATGATAGTAATTATAGTACTGATAATGATGCTAAAACTAATAATAAAAATAATAAATAGTAATAATAATAATAATAATAGTAATAATGATAGTAATGATAATAATAATAAGCGTTATAATGGTATTAAAGATAATGAAAATGGTGCGTACAGGGGTGACACACAAGGGTAGCCCCGCCGCTGGCCCGCGTGAGCAGTACGTGCAGGCAAGGTGCTTCACCTGCACCACCGCGCCGATAAATACCAGCGTCACCTTTTCACTATGAATCAGAAAGTATATGACATCACCTCCTCATGTTTGATGCCAAAGATGCATGACGCCTTTTGTCTGTCGTTTTTTTTTATT
>JAPQNM010000013.1:4795709-4800709 GCA_029783475.1 Metacarcinus magister | reverse complement strand
CTCCACACTCTTACTCTAGTATTGAAACTGCCTATTTTTTTTTTACCTTGTTCTCGCTGACTTTGAAAATGGGTTCGCGGAAGACACCATATTCTTCCATTTTTTGAGACTCATGTTCCTTGTGGTCTGAATGGTGCCAGATTTCCATAATCCATAATTCCATAATCAATTCGAATGTTCAAATCCTTAAGCAAAGAAAACTATCTCCGTTACTAGTTTTGGCGTCCAAAAAGAAATATTCCCTTTTTTGTTTCCACTTTGTTTTTCCTATTAGATAAAAACAAATATTACCAAAAACCAGTCCCAAACTAAATGATAGACAATGTTCTACCCTTCCTCCTCCTTCCTCGCCCTCTAATCATCATGAATTTTCCTTCCTCTTCTTGATATTTTTGCTTAGTTTCATGTATTGAATTTCGGAAGGCTTATGGTCCTGGAGGAGTTCATTCTGTTGGAGGAGTGTAAGAAGGCAAGCAGGCGGGGTAGGCCTCCTTAAACACGTTGACGGAATAGAGTTAATGAGATTAATATATATTTCTACTCTATTATAACCAAGCACATGCGCATACAATCTTCGTCACATATTGAGGACAGTGAAGAAAGGAAGCACCGTTTTGGAATCACCTATTTAGTATTGCTAAGTTTGAGCAAAGATTATTCATCACTTTTTAAAAGAAAAATTGTTACGCGATATGTATAGGTGTGTAGCTGTTTGAGATAAGATAATGCATTAATATTCAAGAATGTAATCAACAATGTCTTTCTCGTACTGTTAGTTGATGTAGACGCCTTGATGTACGTTACCTAAGGTGGTGAAGGATGGGTGTGTCCTGGTGGTGATCTCGTAGGTGGTCGGTGGTCGTGGCACCCACAACGCCGCGATGTTGCCCAGATGACCTTTATTGCCTGCCCCGTCCACCGCCCGCATACTGACGTACCACAACTGTTGGATACACCGTCAGTGGGTCACAGTCATACACATCTACCACCGCCAGCTAAAGTTACAATGGCGGGTTTGAAGATTACACTCGTGATGAAGGAAAGATCAGTAGCAGCTATATGTGTAACTGTTTGAAACTTTACTACAAACTTACAAATATAACTGATTGATATCCCATTGATAAAAAAAGAAAGTTTGTAAAAAATTCTCTATATGACTTTTATCATGTGTTTGTGAGTGTATACTAACTTGCCTTGACATTCCATATGTATTAAGTATCAAACGGAGAATATGACTTAGCACGTCTGTCATTTGCATGTTAAGCTATTTCAGCAGTCAATAAACCAAGTACAAAAAACTCACCTCCTCATATCTTATAAAATGAAGGTTGGTGGTGTGGAGTGTGCCAGCAGGAAGAGGGCGTGGTAGGCCAGTCAGTGTGTCGCCCTGAAAGGCTCTTGCCTCTTCCCACTGAGGCGCCACCACCGCCACGTAGTGGTGTGCACTACCCACATCCCAGTCATCTCCCGGTGCTGTCCAGCGGAGGAATATCTCATGCACGGTGTCGTTAACCTCCACCCGCAGGTCAAGGATGCGGGAGGGAGGAGTTAAGTCAATGTTGTTAGGGGAAGACAACATCTCCAAAACACCAAAAGTTAGATGTCTCTGGAAAGGAGGTGCAGTGCGAGAGTGAAAGTAGGAGAGGAAGGAACCGCAACACGTTCCACCATCGCCCCAAGCGCCCAAGTCCTGCTGGTGGTAGTAATGAGGCAAATGGCGAGGTGGTAGGGGTACCCGAGGTCTCGATGGTGGTCCTTGGGCGACCACCGCTCGGCCGCCATTGTCGTCTACCGCGGCACTCAGCAGGTAGCGACCCGAGTGTACTGCTACTCGAGGTAGATAGCGGGAATACACTCCGTCCCCGCGGGTGATGTCTGGGTCTGGATTTAAGGAAGTCTGTCACCACTTTCTCACGATTAAACTTGACATGCTACGCTCACAATGAAAACAAATGTAATAAATTACATTTGGAACATCAAAAGTCCAACTTCAACTAACAATTGAATCTAAACACATGTAAATGGATCGCCTCACCTCCTGCACCGTTGTCCCACAGGTTGAGAAACAGTGGTTGATAGTTGCTGCCGGTCTCATTGGTGCCAAGCCTCTGGAGCGTGGCCACCACCCTAGCCTCCATGATGGGTGACACGCCTGCCCGCACCTCCATGAACACCACAGCGGCAGAAGTCGGGTCTGATGAGTTGAGGGAACGTGTCCCTGAACTGGTCCACAAACGAACTGCGAGACCTGTCGAGGTGTTGCGTCGTGCCGTTACCTGCACGTACAGCCCCTGGTGGGAGTCAGCGCGGTTCTCTACGCTATACTTCCAAGGACCACGCTGACGGTACAAGGAACATGATTAAGCATGTCATAGTAGTACTGAGGCAAATCGAAGTACAAAACAAAAGGGATAATATTATGAGCAATGGCCTCACTTAACTATTTTCCATTCCTATTTGAAAAATAGTCATCAACTTTATCGTCCCGTGTGTGTTTGCAAGCAGCAGTTTGAAGAAATATAGAATAAGGAACAAGATTTGAGTTGTAACTTACCTCTGCTTTTTCCAAGTTGATGAAAATCATGTTCACGTCGCCGTCCTCCTCCTGCACATTGACGGAAGCGATCATGTGGCCTGACGGAGCAGTCAAATGGATTGCGTTTCCCACGTGGTTTAAGTCATAATAGTAAACTGAGAATCGAGCGTCAGGACCGAGTGAGTCATCGAGAGCGAAGGTCCCTGCCGACACTGAGGCGATTCCGCCCGGATAGTCAGCACTATGGACCAGAACGGGAGCCCCTGGAGCTGAGGGTGGTACACTGCTCTGTACGGCGGCCAGGAGGGCATCCATCAGTGCTACCATCATCTTCACCTTGGAGTCATTGCCTACGCCTTCATCCATGACGGTAAAGATGGATCCTCGGGTAGCCTCCACCAGGGTTTCGAGGCCATGGTAAGTGGGCGGTGTTCCACGGTGCTCCGTCAAAGGATATAAGACGACCTCAATTTGCAGGTGGTTTTGCTCTGCCAATAAAATCAAGTTCGCAACTTCTTCCTCAGAAGTGGGACTGGAGCCAGTCGTGATTAATATCACTGTAGCATCTTTACCATGTTTGTCGTCTTTCCCGAGCACCTCGAGAGCCTGTTGGAGGCCGCACAAGATACATTTCTGACTCTCGGGAACTGTTGAGGGATTCCTTGGCAGTGAGGAGCCGACGCGTTGTCTCATATCTGAGTCTTCGCTGTCAATGAATGTGAGCGGCGCGACTGTGCGGCCAGCAGAGTTGAAGGTATGGACGCCAACGTGGGCCCCGTCAGGAACATCGTACACCACCACGCGCCTCATTGCCTTTCTCAGGAACTCCCAGCGACGCTGTCATCAAGGAAATGTAGCTGTCAATGAAACAATGCTGTGGAAGGGTGTTGTTGGTAGTGTTTCAACGTGTAACCTACCAATAAATACATTAGGCACAAACAATGCAGTATTTGGACGAATGGCAGATAGATCAATATAAAAAGATACTTGCCGTGGGACATCACCTACCTGTAGATTCATGGCGGCAGTGTCCTCGATAGCAAACACGTAAGTGGGACCAGCTGCTTGTACTAATTTAATTAGTGGTTCCAGAATCTGACCGCTGCTGTTGGTTGGTGCGTTTCTGCAAAATCAGAACCTTGATCTCTCCGTAAAACTATGTGTTATTATAATCCGTAGACATATCCACTATGTAATTACGATGCACTGTTTGTGAAGCTGGTAAGACTTCAAGACTGGTCGTGAAAGATAAAAAGCAGGATGAATGAACCTCTTTACACTAGTTGTTACGTGTTCCAAGAACTTCAAGACCTTGTTGTCTTGTGCCTCATGTTCATTTTCAACAGAAAACTTACAGCAGCCCATATGAAGTAAGTATTTATCACATTCCCCCTCCCCCCTGACCCACTTACCGTCCCCCAACAAAGTCTGGTGTCTGCTCTATAACCTCCCAAGCCGAGCGACTGCGACAGAGAGCATTGTGTTTGGTTGGCGCTGCCTTGTTGTGGTTCTTCTTCTTGCAGAAACGCCGGACCTGCAGGAAACTCACACTGACTAAGGAGCATGTTGGGTGACATTTCGTCGCTTATCATAGTCATTAAACAAACATTAATTTATATTTTCATCAAAGAGTTGAGAAAAGTGTAACGAATCAGGGAAGTGAAGTTTAGAGAAAAATATAATCAAGACCACACTAGCAAATGCGTTAATAACCAAATGCACGCATAGCCAAGGAAATCATTTCGGTAAACATTTATTGTTTGTCTGAGGTCAAAGATGAATATTACTTACGCTGGGAAAATCAGGGAAAGCCAGGAGAGAAGAGGCAAGATGGCCGTTGGCATGAGGCTCTGGGAGGAAGGAACATCCTGTTTGGGATGAATCACAACTACTGCCTTGCACTGTTCCGTCAGCACAGCCAGTCGCCACCCACTTGTTTGTATCCGGGTCTCTAAAAGTGGACGGGTACAGTGGGTCGTTGGTATGACCACGCTCGTCAAAAACACCCCAACGAAACTTGGCCCATTCCGCCAACAGGAGACGAGAGGTAAGGGTATGAGAGTCCGCACTGTCCGCCTTCAGGATGTCCTCACCCACTTGGATGAAATCTCCCTGACGGCCACACCCCTGGCTTTGCTGCGTCCACGGCCGTGACCCGAATACTGGATGGGGAGTAGTCACGCGAATGTGACCTTCAGCCGGCACTGTAGAAGCTGGGAGGGGCGTTGGTAGGGAGCAAGTGAGGGCATCAGTCCTCCATACGCGGGGCAAGGCAACAGTCACCTCTCGCAGCGACGCCCGACCCTCGGTCGCTGCCCACATTTGTCTGGACAGCTCTCGCAGCACCGCCTGTTGAAGGTAAAGAGTGTTACAAGGCCGTCACATAATACTCAAGAAAAAATTTTAAACAGTTTTAATTATTACAAAATCCCTTTCAGATACAGTGAGCCCAAGGCAGCTCTTC
>JAPQNM010000013.1:4785709-4790709 GCA_029783475.1 Metacarcinus magister | reverse complement strand
AAATGAATGTTAATGTTTATGTAAACAGTGTAAATTAAAGTACAATGATATAATATAAACTGTATGATATTGATACATTAACTGAACGTTTATTTTTAATAGAAAATACATTTGCATCCTATTTGTTGAGTTGTGTTGTTGAGTTGCATTTTAGCTTCCTGCTCAAACAATTTATTATGTGGATCAAAAATATACAATTTGTCATCCGCTGAAATAATATACTAAAGGATTTTGACAAGCAACATGGCTTGAGTAGTACCTCTTTGATATCATATTAATCAAGCCACAAATTTGAAAGAAAAAATCACTGGGTATTGGAATTTGTCAGCCGCCCAAAATAATAATGGCTGGCGCTGGAATGTGTCAGCTGCCCAGCATCAAGCAGCATCCAGCGGGTTATGCATGTTGTCAAAGTTTTCCTTATTTTCATGAGCACCTTTATTATCTCTCTGATCTTGACCCTAAGAAGGCTTACATTCCTGACGGGGCTCCCTAACTGTTTAAAGAAATTAGATTCCATACTCATACATGCATCATCATCATCATCAATATTATCCTCTTTTCTGATTTCAATGCAGGACAGAGAACTCTCCCAACTTTCCCTACTTCTTCCTATCGGCTGCTCGTCTATTCCAGGCCACCCCAGTAAGATATCACATCTCATCTCTTATCTAGTTTTCCGTCTATCGTACCTTCTTGTACCATTCCTAGGTTGCTATTCTCTTACTTAACTTGCTCATTGGTTTTATGTTCAGCTTTTAGTGTGTTCTGCCAATTTTCACTTATTTATTATTGTAGTTAAGATGTATTCAACTTTGGTCTGATCCCTGTTCTATGATGCTCTTCTATTTATCCATTTCATGACCAGTATTATTCACTCCATTCCTCTTTGGGTATTCTGAAGTGTTCATTACAACACTTTCGTAACACTAATGGTTTCTGAGTTATATGTTAGTACCTTAATTCTGCATGCAGCTTATTACTAAGAAAGATCATTATTTTATTCTTGAAACTATCGTTATGTACTTTTCATTACAAACATATAAGTAGATGTTGATTCAAGCATTAGAAGGAGGATTTTCAAGAAGCTTCCTATTTCCTATTTTTAGTTTGATTGCAGTATGGACTCACTGGATCGAAGCTGAAAATCCCTCTTCTTAGACATGCTTTCTATCAGGTGCTTCTTTGCAACAGCTATTTCATAAAACATTTCTAGAGCCTCGAATGCATATATCCAAATGACACACATGGACTCCATTGCCGCCCTCTGTCCGTTTTCTCAATGTTCTGTTCAGGGCAATGTACTGGCTTTGTGGCAGATTGTGACAATTCCCCTCGTAAACCTAGCAGTATTGGGGCTCTCGGGTAAACTCTATTAATTACTCTCTTCTTGTGATTCACAGGTCATCTCTACCGTATCCATGTCGTATCCACTCCTATGAGGAGGATTTTACAGTTTTATTTGTGTGTCATTTGATAGAAGACAACACTTTCATCAAGAACTCCGTGACTTCTAAAATACGATATGGAACGTCTAACTTGATATATCTGTCATTTCCAGAAAGAAGGAGATAACTTGGTGGTCCTGAGTATTCATTAGACACATCCTTCCACAACACTATATCCTCATCTATTATTACACTCTTTTACATTATAATTATTATTGGGGGAAATCTTATTATTGCTTTCCCTAAATCAACGACCACAAATATTTGCGGTATGTCACGTCTAGGTCGATTCTTACACTGTGCTGTACATACCAAATAAGATTTTGATATAACTGTATTCGATGTACAGATTGCCATTCTATTGGTGATGAAGCGGGTTTCAAAGGGGATTGTAAATTGACGAATAAGTGAAGCTGGATTTTTTTTTTTGTACACAGTTATTAAGAGCTACCAACTGCTTTCAAGTGGATTCAATGCGTCACAGAACACCCAAGAATATGTTCAGTACAGTGATGTTTGTCTCATTAAGATTAGTGAAGGAAGACCAAGATAAATACAAACAAAAAGACACAAAGACAAAGACAAAAACACAATGCACACGACTGCATTCATAGTGTAGATTATCATTATTATTATTATTATTATTATTATTATTATTATTGGTATTATTATTATTTTTATTTTTATTTTTTTAATTATTTTATTATTACTATTTTTATTATTATTATTATCATTAATATTATTATTAATATTATTGTTATCATTATTATTATCATTATCATTATTACTATTATTATTATTTCTATCATTATTATTATTATTATTACTGTTCATTATTATTATTATTATTATTATTATCATCATTAGTATTATAGTATTATTAGTATTATAGTTATCAACATCAACATCATCATTTTCATAAGTATGATAATAATAATCATTATTATTATTAAAGTTACAATTACAATACTACTATTATTGATCATTTACTATTACCCTTGTCCAAGTGGTACAATGTGTATGATGTAGGGTTGTGGTGTGCGTTGTTGCAGGGAGGGTGAGGCAGGGTGAGGCAGGGTGAGGCAGGGAACAAGTAAATAACTATAAGGGAGCAGCATGACAAGAGGCACAGAAATCGTAGTTGATGAATTTCAAACAAGTAATTAAACTTAATAGGAAGGCAAGTAAGTTGCTAACTGCTCTCGATTATTTTAGTCATAATTGCAAAGGGGTCCGTTTTGGTAAGACTTGGCCAGGACATAGTTACGGCAATATATTTGATTCATGTGTGGAAGGAAGGTGTGGGTAGCCTTGACATACAGGGAAGGTTAAGCCTGACTCAAAGCTACTGACTAACTGGTATGTCACAGTCAACAACATCCTGGCTCATCTGTATTAATGATGTTTTGTAACGTTTTCTTATAGTGTGGCTCTGTGATCTGTGGCTAATTTTTCATTGTGTGTGTGTGTTCTAAGTGTATTTTTATTGGCTGATAAAAATGAAGGAGGTTACATTACGTATAATAGTCCGTCCAAGGTTGCACACTCTCTCTTATTTTCTCTCTCTCTCTCTCTCTCTCTCTCTCTCTCTCTCTCTCTCTCTCTCTCTCTCTCTCTCTCTCTCTCTCTCTCTCTCTCTCTCTCTCTCTCTCTCTCTCTCTCTCTCTCTCTCTCTCTCTCTCTCTCTCTCTCTCTCTCCTCTCTCTCTCTCTCTCTCTCTCTCTCTCTCTCTCTCTCTCTCTCTCTCTCTCTCCTCTCTCTCTCTCTCTCTCTCTCTCTCTCTCTCTCTCTCTCTCTCTCTCTCTCTCTCTCTCTCTCTCTCTCTCTCTCTCTCTATTTATATATCTATCTGTATTTTTTTTCTTATTTTTCTTTCAATGGATAAGCCATCACCATCTGCTTTGCCAGTGTTCAATTATTTTTACTGATTTCTTTATTTCACACTTATTTACACAACTTTAAAATTCGTTGCTTATTCGTTTTGCCTATCGTTATTACAAGGCACATTTCGATACAAATTCTGCAGTTACCTTGATTGCTTGATCATTATTATTTTTTTTAATTTAACCTGTTTTTCATCTTTAAAAACATACAGTTGCATGCCATGTGTTCTTTACCTTTATGTTTTACCTTCGTTTTGATTTGCATTATATATTTTTGTAAGTGTTTTCGTTGGTCATTGTTTTTGTTTTATTCTTATTTATGGTTTTTGACAGTTCAGCAAATTCTAATATGTTTCGTGTTGTTTTAATTGCCTTTCTGTTACGTTGCTTTATGAGGTCTTGGGTGGTTATTGCGTTTCCAACCTTCTTCCTTGGTTGCCTTTCCTCCCATTTCTGACATCGTAGTAATGTCATATAAGTTATCTACGTTTTCATGTATGTCATCCACTAGTTAAGTAATTGCTCTGGATTTTATTTTTAAATTAAATATATATATTCTTTTAAGTGTTGGAATAATTGGCCTATTAAATCTTACTAACTTCTTTCTTTCTTTCTTTAGGTTGAGTGTTATTGTTTATCTTGCCATCTTGTGGTTATTTAACTTCAATTTATTTAATACTACTATGTTTTTTACCGTGTTCAGTCTGTCTATAAAAATAAGGTCAATTTCGTTCTTTGTTTGACCGTTCGGGCTTTTCCTTGTACTTTTTACTTGTTTTATTTACGAAGAATATGTTCCCAACCTTCAAATTGTTCCTCCCTGCGAATCCTATGAACATGTCACCTCTATGATTTATTGTAGTGATTCCTTAGTTTCCTAATGCTTACAATCCTACACAAGTTTTTTAGATCTCTGAATTTATGTTTTCTTTAATGAAAGTAAAGTGTGATTTTGCGTATTTCGTGGCTATTTCTATTAACCTCCTTACACTCTCGTATTCATTGCCTAAAGTTGGTGCGTAAACCTATATGGTTTTCATTTTGTATTTGTTGTTTAATTTGGTTTTTAAATCTGATATTTTCACTTCAACTACAAAATTTTGAAATATTTTCCGATATTTCTTTGATCGCTAAAAAACCTACATAATTTTTTTGGCCTCGCTATACCAAACCATGTAAACATTTTTTTTATTCTGAGAATTCTTATCTAACTGTTCTAACCTCACTTAGACCTATGACATCCCATTTAACACCTAATTCTTCGAACAGCACTTTAAGATTACCTTCAACAACGTTATACGTGCCAATGTAAATGTTACAAAGCTGGCCTGTCCCAGTCCATAGATTCTTAGGTCCCTGGTCTGAAGCCGAGGGTCATTGTAAGAATAAAGGGGTCATGTTAGGGATATAAATCTACATACCTTGCCGTGCTGGCTTACAGCCTATTGGTGGGGAAAATATATAGTCTGATTCCTGCCTGTTTAAATGAAGCTTACACCTAAAGCTCAAATGTATTTTGCAACAAACAGCCAAGCTGATTGGCCCTTGAATGGTAAAGAGTTTTTTCTTGGTTTGCATACATTATTTCGTTTCCTTTGGTGTTGTAGAGCTGTTACTGTATACATCATGGATACATATTGGTATGCAATAAAAGACTAGTCCAAAAACG
>JAPQNM010000013.1:4765709-4780709 GCA_029783475.1 Metacarcinus magister | reverse complement strand
ATCACTTTACTCTCTCTCTCTCTCTCTCTCTCTCTCTCTCTCTCTCTCTCTCTCTCTCTCTCTCTCTCTCTCTCTCTCTCTCTCTCTCTCTCTCTCTCTCTCTCTCTCTCTCTTCACATCTTTTTGCTATGAATATGTTTATATCTCCACTTCATATTCATCGTTTGATACAGCTTTCTCCTCCTGTATTCCTAAGTCACCCTTGCCTTTCTCCTACCTTGCCCAGCTTTTCTTTAGTAGCTGGCCCTGCGCTGCCTTACTCACGGGGCGTCTAGGTGAGCAAGACAGCAGGAGAGTTACCTGACCTCACTCGTGTTTCAGGCGACGAGAAAGAAGTTGGAAAGGATGAAAGGGATCTGAGAGGTGGCGAGGGCTGGTGACATAGGGAACGTAACATAGAACTGCAAGCCGCGGTGGGGGGTGCTTGAGGAAAAAGGTGTATAGAGGGTTATAGAAACGTTTATGTAGGTAGGTGATGGAGAGAGGAGGGGAAAGTGAGTGTAGGTGGGGTGGGATGGGGTGGGGTGGGCATAGGATAAGGTATGTTGCCTTCGATGTTCTCTTGAAGCAGAGGGTAAATTTATTTCAGTTTACCCACGTATTTTCTATCTGTTGCACATTTTCTTCGTGGTTATTTACTATAGGATCTGCCTCGACCTCCACCCCCTCCTCTTTCTTCTTCTTCTCTTTCTTCTTCCTCATTCTTCTTCTTCTTCGTCTTCTCCTCCTCCTCCTCTTCCCTTTACCTCATTCTCCTCGTCCTCTCATTCCTCCCTCTCCTACTCCTCCCTTTCGTACTCTCCATCTCCCACTTTCCTTCTTGATATTTTTGGGGCGCCTGTAATGAGGAAAGCATTGCCCTCTTTCCATCTCTCTCCTCCTTGACTTAGGAGGGAACTAAAGTGGAGGAAAGAAGTAGTTTCTTTTCTCGGTGTTCTTTCTGCTTCGTTTTTTTTTCCCCTTTTCATTTCTCTTCCCCTTCGTCTTTATATCCTCCACTTAAATTCTGTTCTTCTCTCTTTTCTTTTTCATTTCATCTCATTTCTTTGCATATATTTTATTTTTCTGGTTCTTTTTACATCTCCTTCTACTTTTCCTTCTCTCAAGTCTTTGTACTTCTCGTCTTTCTTATTTATCTAGTTATTTTAGTCCATCTCGTTCTTTATGTCGTCGTTGCCTTCTTCGTCTTTCACCTCCTCCTTCTACTCCTCCAGGAAGAGAAGGAGGTGATCTAATAGAAGTGTTTGAATTATTTATAGTATTTTATAACATCAATGCAGAAGATTACATTGCAGTCGATCAATCAAAAGAAAAAAATATAATAAGACGAAACTGTTTCAAAATAATCGGTAAAATATTCTTGACATTAAGCCAAACACTTCTCCAATAAGGTCGTTAACATCGGAAAATCTTTACCTTCCAGCGTTGTTGACAGCATAACACTTACAGCTTTTCAAAACAAACTAAACAATTACTTTCACTTCAATCATCAACTGAGATAGTATTCGTTATCGTAAATAAATTGGATCGAGTTAAGCTAATGTGTACTTATCAAATGTTACTTTTTTGCATGTTGTTGCTGGTGGTCTGGCACTGCATGTTATCTCCTGGGTAGAAGTTATAGTAGTGATAGTCCTTATCTAATTCCTATAAAAGAAATCTCATGTGGTATGTTCTTTTTCATGATGCATGTTTTTTCTATTTTTTTTCCTGCCAGACTCGGCTTCAAGGAGCGGTGGGTGGGTGGGGAGGAGTCTTCTTCTTTAATGTCCTGTGCCTCTCACTTAAGATTTGATGGTTTACCTCAAACAAGCTCGTAAGGGCCAACAGGTATGTTACTGTTTGTTCTTCTTTTGTGTTCATTTGTGTTCCTCCTCCTCCTCCTCCTCCTGCACAGGGACAGGATGGTCAGCTGCTGTTTGTAATCCTATGTAATATGTATTCCTGTAATCCCATGTTATACGTATCCCACCATGCAAGGCTGCCTCACCACACCATATACCTACACCTACACCTACACCCTGGATACAGTACACTCACTACTAACACACCACACATACAAACCCTTCCACATGCCCCTCCTCCCCCCCCACACACACACACACAAACACACACAGGAGTTAACAGTGTAGCATTCCTTATTTTTCGCTTCTCTCATAGATTTCAGGTTAGGTTTATTTGATTAATATTTAGTGGTATACGATATGCTGTTTTGTTTTTTCCGGCTGGCGTCACTTCGAGGGATAGATGGATGCTGGGAGGAGGGAGGGGGAGGGGGAGGGGGGGATGGGGGAAGGGGGGGCAAGAGGACCCTTCCACAGTGCAATCCCTTCCCTCGTACTAAAAAATAGGGCTTAGAATAGTGCAATCAAACAAGCCTACATATACCAAAGGCTTGAAGGTCTGTTGCTGTTTGTAATCCTTCTTCTCCTCCTCCTCCTCTTCTTTTTCCTCTACCTCCTCCTCCTCCTCCTCCTCCTCCTCCTCCTCCTCCTCCTCCTCCTCCTCCTCCTCCTCCTCCTCCTCCTCCTCCTCCTCCTCCTCCTCCTCCCCTCCCCCTCCTCCTCCTTTTATAAAATATCAGCAACCTCCTCTCCTTCATCTCCAGGCAATATATCCTCGTTTTCATGTTTCTCGCCTCCCTCCCTTCTCTCTCTCTCTCTCTCTCTCTCTCTCTCTCTCTCTCTCTCTCTCTCTCTCTCTCTCTCTCTCTCTCTCTCTCTCTCTCTTCTCTTTCTCTTTCTCTTTCTCTCCACCTGAAAGCACAACAAAATACTGCACTCATTATTGTTTTATTTCTCTTTATTGCTATTTTCCTTTGGTGTTGCTTCTTCTTCTTCTTCTTTTCTTCTTCTTTTTCTTCCTCTTCTTCTTCCTCTTCTTCTTCTTCTTCTTCTTCTTCTTCTTCTTCTTCTTCTTCTTCTGCTTCTGCTTCTGCTTCTGCTGCTTCTGCTTCTTCTTCTTCTTTTTCTTCTTTTTCTTTTTCTTCGTCTTCTTCTTTCCTTCTTCCTGTTTTAACCCTTTTTCTTCGTTAGACTTTCTTCTGTTCTTATTTTTTCCTCTTCTTCCTTCCTCTCCTCCTCCTCCTTTGTTTCTTTCTCTTTTATCTTCTTCTCTTCTTCCCCCTTCTCTTTACTCCTTCCTTGCACCCCATTTCTTCAGGAGTTGTCTCTTCCTCTCTTTCTTCCTCGGCTTGGTTGGCACTTACCCTTCCTCCCTCTTGTTCTTACTGCCTTCCCATCTAATTTATTATTCTCTCTCTCTCTCTCTCTCTCTCTCTCTCTCTCTCTCTCTCTCTCTCTCTCTCTCTCTCTCTCTCTCTCTCTCTCTCTCTCTCTCTCTCTCTCTCTCTCTCTCTCTCTCTCTCTCTCTCTTTCCCTCCTCATACTTGCAATCATGTCCTTTTATCCCCAGAGTTTTCATTTTCTTCCCTTATCTCTCTCTCTCTTTTCTTTTGCTGCTGCTGCTGCTGCCTCGTCTCACCTCCTCGTCATTTGCTTTTATCCTCCCTCTCTAACCTTGTCTTTTATCATCCCTCTCCTCTTTTCCCCTCTCTCTCTCTCTCTCTCTATCTATCTTTCTCTATCTCTCTCTCTATCTGCCTCCTCCCTTTCTCCCTTCAGCTCCTTCCCCTCACAATCACCTTGAGAAACAGTCGGCTATTACCATAAGGGGCACAGAATATTGAGTACAGTAAGCAAATTGGACGATCTGTAGGGAAATGGGTCCAATCAGCATTAATGTGACAAGGCATAATATCTTGCGTCATAACTGAGTAGCCAATCATCTCTCACTCGACATGATGACGTAGACAGGGCATGGAAGAACGTGCTTACTACCAGCTGCTGCCGCTTCTACCCTCCTCCTCGCCTCCCCCGGCCTCTGCATGTGTGACAAGGCGTAAGCAATACCCTCGGCCTAAGGTGTTGCAAGATGCCGTCTCTGGAGATACGCCGGGGATAACCACGCTCCTGTTCCCTTGCCGGCGTGAGTGAGAGGGAAGATAAGAGCTCTTGCTGGGCGGGTAGGGGTGGAGAGTGGTAGCGGTAGGAGGAGGCGCCAAGAAGGAGAGAGGGAGAATAAGAAAGAGGAGAGTGTCCGTCGCTGGAAACGCGATACAAAGGAGGCCTTCCTTGTCTTGGTATCAAGGTCGGTTCATTACTTTTTTTTTTTTTTGGCTAATGCTTTAATCTTTGTGTCCTTCACGACGACCGCTTCCCCTTTAATCCCACCATTCCTGCCCCGTGTGTGTTTGTGGGGAGGAGGAAAGAGGGAAGGGAGGAGGGAGGGAGGGAAGGAAGAGAGGAGGGATGATGAGTGTCTCCGAGGATAAAAGGCAGGCAGGATAGGGAGGATAATGGGGCCCAGGAACGGGGGATAAAGGAAAGAAGTGAGGGATAACTGTGGTACCGAGTGAACAAGAGGAGAGGCGTGAAGCTGAGTGGGAGGAAAGGTGCGGAGTGTAGAGAGGTTAAGGGGGAGAATAGTGTTTGGGGTAGGATGGGAGGGAAGGGGGGGGTAGGGGTTGTAGGGAGCAAAGAACATGAGCGAGTCTATGTCGTGTCGAGGCGAGTGAGGCCAGGAAGGGGGGCGGAGGGGTGGGGATGGGCGGGCACACACGCCCACGGCCTCTCAAATGTTTACGAGGCGCTCAGCGAAGCCGGTGGGAGATAACACCACGACATGCCTGCCGTCACGCCGTGCTGGAGTGGTGTGGTGTTGTGTGCTGCCCCGTGTCTCCTAAAGGGTTAGACATGTCGCCTTCATCGTCATCATCGTTTTCGTCCGTATCCTGTTCATGACCTTTGCCTGCGTCCTTGTCATCGTCTCTTTCCTTCCCTTGGTCTGAGGTCGTGGTGTCTTTCCTCTAACCCCACGCCCTTGTCGCTTATTTCACCTGCGTTCGTTTTCGTCCTGGCCATTGTCTAGGTCGTGTTCTTGTCTCCCCTTTCACTGGTGCTCCACTTCTGGTTCGTGTTCGTTTCGTCGCGTTGGTCGTCTTCCCCACCGTCTCGTCCTCCTCTTTCCTCCTTACTGTCTCCATCCCTCCGTCTTCTAACAGCCTCTCTCTTCCCTCCCCCTCCTACAACCCTCCCACATCCTTTGCCCTCACAGCAGAAGAGAAGGAGCGGGGAGAAAGGAGTTACAGCGTAGAAGAGAAAGGTCTGGAAGAAAGAGTAAAGGAGGGGAAGGGAATCGATTAAAGATAATGAAAGAAATGGAACTAAAAATGGCTTATAAGAGCTTTCATAAAGGCAAAATGTTGAGAGAGAGAGAGAGAGAGAGAGAGAGAGAGAGAGAGAGAGAGAGAGAGAGAGAGAGAGGAGAGAGAGAGAGATGAGAGAGAGAGAGGAGAGAGAGAGAGAGAGAGAGAGAGAGAGAGAGAGAGAGAGAGAGAGAGAGAGAGAGAGAGAGAGAGAGAGAGAGAGAGAGAGAGAGAGAGAGAGGAGAGGAGGAGAGAGAGAGAGGAGAGAGAGAGAGAGAGAGAGTAGAGAGAGAAGTAAGAGTTAGGACCAAATGAATGAGTGCCTGAGTGAGTGAAGGAAATTTTTTGAGGAAAAGAGAGTGAGGAAAATTTAATAGGAGAATAGAATGAAGGAAGAGCTTGGGGCAAAACCTCAATAGTTTGCAGCTTCCAGAATTAAGCACCTAAGAAATTTTTAATGTGTGAAAGAAAGTCTGAGAGCATTGTTAGATCGAGAGAAGGCAGAGAGTGGGTTTTGGCCGAGTAGCTAAAAGAGAGAGAGAGAGAGTAGAAGGAGCTGGAAGAAGGGAAGGAGGGTCAAAGAGAGGAAGTGACCGACGGTTGATGTGACGCTTCTTGGTGAGGGTTACTTCAAAGGTGGAGGTTGTGTGGGCTGTTGAGTGTGTGTATTTCCTGCTAAATGTCAGATACATTTCAAGTCTGATTTCGTCTAGTGGTGAGGGCCAGCCAGATCCACTTGACTGAGCTTTAGTGATTTCAGTGTGGACGAACGTTGGTCAGTGCTTGAAGACTTGAAGAGCTTGAAGACGAAGAACTTTAGGACTTGAAAAGCTTGAACATTTGAGATAAGAATTGATTTTCACTTTGGATAAAACCACCAAATATTTAGTCATAACACAATAATAACGAATGTGAATTACGACCGAGACCATTATCAAAACACATTGGTCTCTCCTGTAGAGTATGTAGTTATAAAGAGAAACATAATCTAGCAAGATGGATGAGTGGAATTTCTCAAGATTACCTGTGAAGTGAATAGAAGATGGGGTGAGGCTCAGTGGAGGTGCGGTGACGAGTCCAAGGTGGGGTACAAAGGGAGCATTGTTCGTCTACACAACGGAATCACGAATACATAACTAGCTGTTCAAGATGCATTTGACCAACAAGTGAACATATTCTTGTCCACGATGCAAAGACACATGAACAAACTACTGCCTGATCGTCATGTATGCGTTTCCTTTCTCTCTCTCTCTCTCTCTCTCTCTCTCTCTCTCTCTCTCTCTCTCTCTCTCTCTCTCTCTCTCTCTCTCTCTCTCTCTCTCTCTCTCTCTCTCTCTCGCTCTCGCTCTCTCGCTCATAACTCATTCCCACAAAACTCAGCTCGCAGATATAATTTTATTTCGAAGTTAGAAAAAGCTTCCCAGTACATTTCGTCCAATTAGCTTTATCTTTTGTAATCGATGAAATTTTGGAAAAGCACGATAAAGAAAAAACAAAACATTGTCTTATCCACCAAAGTTATTAATTAGGAAGTCTTAGAATTAATTCATACGATAAAAAATTGTGTTTTTAATTTGTCATACGTCAGTGGAGTATCAGCTCAAAACATTCTACTCGTAATTATCAAACGTAGTTTATATTGATTTTTCAAAAGTCATTTGGTGAAGTAATACGCATAAGCTGGATGAATTATGAGTCATGGTTTATAAGCTGGTTATGGTAATGGAATTTCAAAGAGCAGTCATCATTGGATCTGCATCTCATTGGGCGTTTGACACGTAAAAGCTGCCTCAAAGATGTGTCCTCATGTGCTCTTAATTTTGTGTTTATGAATAACGTCAATACAAAACTTCCATTATCATCAAGTGTCTCTGCAAACATGAAAACTACGTAACTTGAAATAAAGGAAAGCACTAACAAACATACAACGATGTAGAACAAATTAGTCGGGAAAGTGGGTAATTGTATTAACCCGCAGCAAATTTCTAGTTTTTCCCTCATACACGTAGAACAAAAAAGTAACATTACAAAAGGTGCTGAGTAAAAACGGAACAACACTCGCAGCGTTAAATATCTAATTAAGGGAAGCTGCGTCCAGTGAACCTCATACATTTGTTACTATTACAATAAAGCGCAAAGCGTAAACAAGTAGAATTGTAGGCTTTATAAAGCATCATCCTTCCTCGCTAAAATACAGTATATAAAGATATAAAAGTCCACCGAGATAGACTGGTTATAAAATATTCACTTTAATCTATGTATGTCATCATGCCTACTGCAAACTTAGAATGAGTCTTGCAGAGTCCAATATAAATGTCTTCCTTGCGAGACCATTCATCCGAGACATTAAAAAAGTTCAATTATATTCTATCCAATCTATTCTGGAACTGCTTCAGGGTATTCATACATTGAGGGAAACCATAGTCTCTTTCCCATGATCGGCACAAACACCCCTTCACTCCAACACCAACACCCTTTCATCCCGGCACCAACACCCCTTCACCCCAACACCAACACCCTTTCACTCCAACACCAACACCCCTTCACCCCGACATCAACACCCCTTCACTCCAACACCAACACCCTTTCACCCCAACACCAACACCCCTTCACCCTAACACCAACACCCCTTCACTCCAACACCAACACCCCTTCACTCCAACACCAACATCCTTTCACCCCGGCATCAACACCCCCTCATCTATGCACCAACACCCCTTCACCCCGGCATCAACAAGCTTCACTTTAGCACCAACGCAACCCTTCCTTCCCTCCAGCAACATCCATTTACCCCGGTAACAACAAGGGGGAATATTACACTGAACAATTTGAATTAGCACATGAGTTACAGCATGCAAGGCAAGGCAAGGCAAGGCAGACAGACGGTAGTCGTATCCTTAGTAGTAAAGTACTTCCTCGGGCATTCATGCATATTTCTGGCTCGCCGCACGTAAATAACTATCACCGGAAAATGAAAGATGAAGAACCAGAAGAGAAATGTTATGTTGAAAAATGAAGAAGAGGAGGAAAAATAAACTATGCAATGTGAAATGATTACGAGGTTAGATGTTGGTCATGTCAACATAAAACTCACTTCATGAATATTAAGTGTGGTTAGTTTTCTCTTATTATATTTGTCGAGGCAATTGACTTTCCATTATAGTACCTGCCAACGTGCTCTCTTTGATTAGGTTCTGAATTTGTTTTCCGCATTAGTCTGCGTCTGGTCACAGGAGCGAGGAAGGTAAATTCACTCTAGGCTGCAAATAGATGTATGCAGAGCGATGGAGAGACGAATGATTGAGATGTATGAATCTCTCTCTCTCTCTTTCTCTCTCTCTCTCTCTCTCTCTCTCTCTCTCTCTCTCTCTCTCTCTCTCTCTCTCTCTCTCTCTCTCTCTCTCTCTCTCTCTCTCTCTCTCTCTCTCTCTCTCTCTCTCTCTCTCTCTCTCTCTCTCTCTCTCTCTCTCTCTCTCTCTCTCTCTCTCTCTCTCTCTCTCTCTCTCTCTCTCTTTTTCTTTCTTTCTCAAGATAACGTTATATTTGTTTTGCAAGTTGTGTCAGTACCCTTAAAACTTTCTCTTCAGCTTCACTATCTTTCCTTCCTTCCTTCCTTCCTTCCTTCCTTCCTACCTTCCTTTATCCTACCTTTCATATATCTTTTTTTGCACACACACACACACTCTCTCTCTCTCTCTTTCTCTCTCTTTTCTGGTTCTGTTGCCTTCCATCATCCCCAGTGTGTTTTTTTCTCCTTCCCTTTCCTTCTCCCTCTCCCAGCAAGGTGTGTTGCCTTTCTGTTTTGTTTGTTGGTAATTTCCATATTCCTTCCATTCCCTCGCTTTTCATTCATCTGTTTTGTTATGCTGTCTGCTGTACTCCTCTTTCTCTTCACCTTGCATTGGATTTTGCCTCCCACGGTGTCCTCCCCCTTAGCACTTTGCATAGTCTCCCTCCCCTCTTTATCTTTCATTTCCTTGCGCATAAACTTTGGTACATTGTGACATTGTATCCTGCTTTTTTTTCCCCCCTATCTTTTGCTAATTTGTGTGATCTGAATGGCATCATTTTCTTTTCCATTTAGGCTTCGTTTCCCTCACCCCTCTCTCGTTTCCCTCATCCAATTTTTTTTTTCCCCCTCCACCTCGCTTGAGTTTCACCGCCTCCACTCTTTTTTCCCTTTCCTTGCCGCCTCCACCTTGACCACTCCCCTACATCGTCCTTTCCTCCCCTCTTCCAGCCTGTTCCTTTGTGGCCTCTCTCCCGAGCTTACCTTTCCCATTTTTTCCTCATCCATTTCACCCTCCACTCCTTGTCACCTCCTTTCACTTCCTTTCCTCTCCTCTTCTCTCCTCTTCTCTTTTTTCTATCTCCTCTTTCCCTCACTCCTCTCTCCCCTCCTCATCTCCCTTCCCCTCCCATTTTCTTTCCTCCCCTCTCCACACCTCTCCTCCACTCTGTACTTGAGTCCAGAAAAACCCTTTACTTCCGCCTCTCTGCGAATCTAAACTGGTGCTCCAGGTGCTTCCCGGAACTCAGGTGTGTCCGCCATTCATTCCAGGGCAAGCTTTCGTTTCTTCAGTGAATTTTCACCTGAAACACATGTCGCCCGATTGTGAGACAAAAAGAAAAAAAAAATGAACTTGTGAATATTTTCAGAAAATTTGTATATATATATATATATATATATATATATATATATATATATATATATATATATATATATATATGAATGCACATAACTTGATGGTGTAATGATTAGCACATTTAGATCACAACTTAAAGGTCCAGAGCTGGAAGCCCGAAGGAAGGGCAGGCTTTGGGAGTGTCCGTTATGTTACCAAGACGTGATGCTTGTACACTAAAAAAACATAATGATAATTGGTGGGTGGGTGGGTGGGTTTTGGGTTATTATTATTATTATTATTATTATTATTATTATTATTATTATTATTATTATTATTAGTAGTAGTAGTAGTAGTAGTAGTAGTAGTAGTAGTAGCAGTAGTAGTAGCAGTAGTAGTAGCAGTAGTAGTAGTAGTAGTAGTAGTAGTAGTAGTAGTAGTAGTAATAGTAGTAGTAGTAGTAATAGTAGAAGTATTACTAATAATAGTAGAAGAAGTAGAAATAGTAATAATATTATAATTATTAATTATATTATTATCATTATTATCATTGATAGTAGCAGTGGTAGTAGTAGTAGTAGTAGTAATAGTAGTAGTAGTAGTAGTAGTAGTAGTAGTAGTAGTAGTAGTAGTAGTAGTAGTAGTAGTATCCTACACTTCAAGATTCTCACTCGTTTACTCACGATATCAAACCAAAGTTTATAGTGTCATGGAGAAAAACTCCACTACTTCCTCTACCATAAAACTGCAAATAGTATACGATAGCCCAGGAATATCTATTATATAATTAAGCACACAAATAATCATATTATAATTTACTCACGTTTTTTATTCACCGTAATTAATTAGTCCTTTTTGCATAATATCCGTGTATTTGTATGTATGTTTGTATATATATATATATATATATATATATATATATATATATATATATATATATATACATACATACATATACATGTATATATCAGCAGCAGCAGCATCTATGAGTCCACTTCAGGACAAAAGCCTACCCTAACCGTTTCCATTCATCTCTATCAGCTGCCTGTCTATTCCAGATTATCCAAGCAAAATTTCCTATTTCATCACTCCATCTAGTTCTCTGTTTGGCCTGCCTTCTTTTACCAACCCGGGGTTGCAAATTTATTACTCAAACAGTCCATCTATTATCTCTTCGTTTCTTGACGTGTCCTGCCCATAGTGTACTCTTGTTTTTTTTTGTTTTTTTAATCATGCTCAATCTATGGCAAACTAGACATCCATTTACTGGGAAGCTGAAATGTGCAGGACATCTTTATTTCCAGCATTCCGCCACGATATTAAAAAATGGGTGGCTGTAAATTTGTCTATGTAGATCGGGTGAAGCATCAAAAAAAGGCTAATCATTAGTGCTTTTTTTTTTTATATCGATACAGCAGTTGTTTTTGCTTGTATTCCTTGTTAGATGAGACTGCTAACTACCGAAAAAAAATTGTCTGATCTTGCTGGCTACTTCCTGAGAACTTTTGGGGAAATGTTTTGAAGGATAGTTTGTTGGGATAAGGCTTCATATTCAATAGCAAATAAGTATTTTTGTATGAAGGGGCTCAGCTGTATAGAAGAGGCATTGAAGGTTATGTGCTAAATTTAGTGTGGCTAGATGTTATGTGCAAACGTTGGAATGCTTAATAGACCTTGGTGTGTGGCTGATTGTTTAATAAATGAGCTTGTGTAGGTGGTAAGGAATAATGTTTTTTTTTTTCTGGCTTCTATTTGAAAAGAGGAATGACTATATTGCTTATACATTTCTAAGTATATGGAATTATAACGGGCATCGGCATATAAGGTGTTCTTATATAAAAATCACCCACAAGTCTTGTGACACGTATACACAATAACATTCAACTGCAATGTAGTTCGTGGTACGTAACGTAACTGTGCCCAGACGTCGTCGCTACAAGTTATTGTATATAAAGTAACAAATATTAATTTGTTTTATAATGATATTTATACAAGTGAATAATGATTATGAAAACATAAATTAATGGAGGAGCATCGATTAATGTAAATATTCCTGCATTTTATATGGAAATTATAAAAACAAATACATAAACATGAAAAAAATTTCCAAATTTTGGTTTCTTACGGTCCTTGTTTGATGTCAATATAGTTACAATTACAAATTCTTAAGTCATCTCATTACATTTTCAAAAAGTAAAGAATAACACATTGAAAAGGAACAAACTAACATAATAGTAACAATGAATACTCCATAATACAGGAAGGTGTCTGTGCACCTTACCATACAGGGACTGTCATGTGCCTAGTGCCGCCACACAACCACGGCATACAGGTGTCCAATACAAGTAAACGCAATGCCAGCAAAAGTATCTACACGTGTCATCTAAAGCCAAATGTACCCAGAAACACTAAGCTTACTTTAATTGCTATTCAAATATTTGTTTGATATGTTTAAGTAAAAATGTTTACATGAACAGTATTACGTGGTGTGTGCCAGTAAGGATGATTAGTAAGTAGTTGGAGAATTAATCTTGGATGTTTCGTAGCCTTCAGAGTGTCATGTTAAGTTTTTTGATTAAGTGTTGATATTATATTATATTATATATATATATATATATATATATATATATATATATATATATATATATATATATATATATATATATATTGTTTGTTTTTTCTGTGTGCTTAAAATCAACCTGGGACGAAAGGTGTGTTTTAACATCTTTTGAGTTTTGTGTCCTAAGTAAGTGGAGAATCAGTGTTTATGTGGTCAGAAAAAAAATTAGGTGAGTGCGTCTCTTTATCATGCTGCCGCTGTGTAACTATGGGATGTTGAAGGTTTTGTATGTTTTCGTTGCCTTTTGAATGGTTTTGTTGAGTGTTTATGTATATGTTCTTAGGCATTCGTAGGTCCAGACTAAATCGTAGGATCTGGTAGTTCATGGCAGTGTTCCTCGGAGTAGCAGCGTACTCCCTGCAGCTGTTGTACATAGGAAATGTGGCATAACTATCATTATTTATTTTCGTTTTAACGTGTTTTCATTCACTATAATAAGTTAGTAGCAGTTCATGAAGCTGGTTTGCCAATGTTCAAGCTTCCCGATGAGAAGACTACATTATTTAATGATAACATCTACGTGAAATGAAACGATGAATTCACTTATGTGACAAATGGGTGACACGAGTACAAAGGAAGAACAGACAGTAACAACCCTACTGAACCTAACAAGGATGGCCGTGTGGCTACACTCTATTACTATAGTATCTACATATTAGAGACAAAAGAATAGCAAAGTTGGCTGGAATAGCATGGGGAGGCGGTGGCCGAATGGTCAGAGCACGGAGGTGGAGGGCTCGATGACCTGAGTTCAAATCCCGCCGGAACTTGGCCGTTTTTTCAAGCTATCGTTGAGTGGCCGAAGAAACACACATTCTGATAATCAACCCTGTCTTCGTTTGCGAGTGCATCGGAGACTTCAGGGATCGGCATGAACCTCCACAGGCGTCAGTTAAAAACTACTGACTGCACCACTAACGGGCGAAGGTCAACCAACATCAACATCACGGCTCTCAAAATTTTATACAGGGCATCAAGAGCCTTGCAGTAAATACCCTACAGGTGCTATAGGCTAAAGATAAACCAAAAATAAATAACATGTAATATGGAAAAATATAGAAAAGTGAAAAAAACAGACGTAATCTACGGCTATTATTACCACTAATAAAATGCATAATGTTTTTTCCGCAGGAAATAAAATTTTGTTACTGTCATCTATTTTTTGCTGGTAAAGAAATCCAAATATTCATGATTCTGATATGGAAAAAGTGTTTCGCTTTGTACGATTTAAATTCCTTACCAATGATCTTGAATTCATTGTTGTGGGATCAGTTATTAGGTATTCGTTTATCCTAGTATTTTCTAAGGCATGAAAAATGTCAAACACTTATTAGGTACCCTTGTAGCCTCCGTTTAAATTAACTGAATAAGTAAAGCTACTTTAGCTGATCTTCATAATGCTTGTTTCGCAATTTAGGGATCATCTTAGTAACTTCTTTGTACTCTCTCCAGCTGATAATTTTTTTTTATTGTATAGGGACCAAAGCAGAATGCAGTATTATAGATAACAACACACAAATACATTGAATAGTGTAAGGATCACTTTCACGCCTTGGGTAGGGTAAGGTATAGGGAAATATTTTGTGATAAATTTTGTGTTTTGTAATAATTTTTGTTTTTTGTTATGTGATATTTCTTATGATATATGATGTTAAGTGACATCCACTTGCGTGCTACATAATTTGTGATATATAATGTGGTATTACTTTGTGATATAATATGATATTACTTTGTGATATGTGATAAATCTTTTGTTATACATTCTCTGATTTGCGGCATATTCTTTAATATGTGATACTGAGGCCTTGAACTTGTCTATTCTTAGGACGTGTATGGCTTGTGTCAGTCGTTGCAAAGGATCGTTTGCAATAATAGTAATGAATGTTAATATTTTTGGGGAGGCGGTGGTACAGTGGTCTAGCACTCGGGTATGCGAGCTTAGGGTCCCGGGTTCGAATTCCCGTTATACGCTGACCACTTTTCATTCTTTGATATCACCGCCGAGTGGCCAAAGACTACCCAAATTGCTGCCATATTGTCCTCAGACGGGACTTACAATGTTATATGCATCTGAGGCTGTAGTAGCAATTAGCCTCGCACGTTCTCAACATAATCAAGAGAGAACGTAGACATTTGAGGCGTCACTATACAAAATCTGAAAACCTACGCCAAATAACAGGCGAGGCAAGTCCATCTGTGCCTCTATAAGCCTACTGGCGCCAACGGTTAATGATATAGAAAAAAAAATTTAATTAAAGGGCATCTGACTATAAAGTAAATCTGAAAGATATGATATTCTAAGCTGTGTTCCCTGTGTCATGGGACGGAAGCGAATAAGTCCAACATAATCACATAATAACATTCTATTTCATGCTTTAAGCTGTAGAAAATTATATACAGCTGCGTGAACTGAATACAGTGTGTCACCACCTGAACTCGAACTGAGACTCATAAATTCCCGGCAAGGAACGCAAACTACTCTACTTATAAAGATTACAAGGAGATAAAAAAAAAAGTATTCACTGGAAGGTAGTCAGAAGATCAATAAA
>JAPQNM010000013.1:4755709-4758209 GCA_029783475.1 Metacarcinus magister | reverse complement strand
GTGAAATATTAACAAGGATAAGCGGCGTCATTATCCAGTATTAATAGTCTGGACACTCCCATGGGATTCTTAAGCTATCATTTACCATGAAATTTGGCATCAAAAATATGCTGTTGTCCAGCCTTTGTGCCTTGTGTAGGATTTCCGGCCCGGCACACAACATGCAGCGAGGAGAACAGCAGGAACCACCCTCTTTGAACCCTCGTATTTGCCTATAATGTATATTTACCTTCTACACTATTCCAAGCGTAGAAGGAATCCATACATGCATTAATGGCTGCTTTCCCTTCTAAGCCTTTGTATTTGTTTGAAGGTTCTGCTGTGTTGTACTTGGACTTTAGGAAATAGGGTAAGTAGGGCTCGGGGTGAAGGAAGAGGAAGGAGACGAAGGGTGATGACGAGAATGGAAAATGTTGTAGATGAAGCAAACATCAACTACAATATTAATCTTCACCGCCAGTGTTGTGTGTGATGAGATGAATCAAGATAAAAACCAGGAAGTGAAGGGAGTAACAAGGGGGAGGGGATGATGGTGGGATAGGGTGGAAAATGGTTAAAGGGAAGAGATGGTGGGGAAAGGAAGAGGAAGGGACAAGGAAAATTCTTAGATTCTTTTGGGGGATGTGGACTTCAGGCAGCATCCTCAGCCAACATCACCACCACCACCACCACACTACCACACCACCACACTACCACACCACCACCAAAACCTTCACCATTTTTGTCACCTCCACATCTGCTCTCACCACCACTACCACCACTATTTCATCACCACCACCACCACCACCACCACCAACAACAACACGGTATCGGTCCATTCAGTAAGGTAGGTCAATAGCACAAGCCTGGCCCGTCAGTAGAGCCAAGGGGATCATTTCAGTTGACTAGACTTGAAGTGTGTGATAGAATTCCATGAAAAAAAGAATAAGTGATACATCCCTCACTGCAGAGATGTTGCTGGTTTACTTATTCTCTTATTTACGCTGACATATCATTGAAAAAAGAACATTATTGATACATTGCATTACACTTCGGAACGAGCATCAGTAAATCACAAAATATATACTGAATACTTAGATGTTAGCTCATATTAGTATCTGAATCCCTTGTCAAGATGCACTGCCTGCTTCTATTGAGGTCAAGGGGACAGCTAAGACTATGATAACACGAGGTATAATGTTACAAGCGTGAGGGTCTGGCCGTAGCACCTCACTCAACCAATCGTGTGACTTCAAGTGACTGTGTAACAAGGAGCACACGACCTTCACCCTTTAGGAGACGTTTATCCATGAAGTTAATTTGAGACTATACCACCACCACCACTACCACCACTACCACTACCACTACCATTACCACCACCATTACCACTACCACTAATACCAGAACTATCACCATCACTATTGTTACCACCACCACTACCACCAGCAACACCGCCACACGCTTGGGTTACAGTGTATTTTAAGTTCCGTTCTCTCCCCTTCCTTGGACTCACATATTACAGGTACACAAAAGGCAGGTGTGTTGAGGTGCGTTGGGGTACTGCAGTAGAAGGGAAGCGGGTCGTTCGCTCTGATGTGCTTTGTGCAGAAATAAGTGACTCCTTGTCTTGATTTTCTTGCTCCCACTTGAACATATCTTACAACCTCCATCTTTCTTCGGACACCCTTCCCTTTCTTCCTGCTCAGTTGTTTCCTCTTTCTTCCCCTCTTTTATCTGTCTCTCTCTCTCTCTCTCTCTCTCTCTCTCTCTCTCTCTCTCTCTCTCTCTCTCTCTCTCTCTCTCTCTCTCTCTCTCTCTCTCTCTCTCTCTCTCTCTCTCGCTCTCTCGCGCTCCCTTTAAATTACTTTCCTCGTTTATTCTCACGCCGTGTTTTCTCTCTCCCTCTCGTCTGATACAGTATTCTCCCTCCTCAACCTTCACCCATTTTCATGTGTCTTTTTTTGTTTTTTTTTCGTTTCTTCTTCTATTTCTTCGCAATTTTATTTTTCACGTTGCCTTATTTTTCGCACCCTTCTAGTGTTTTAACGTGAAGTCCTTCCTCTTTTTGTATTCCCAATCTGGTTTGCTTTCCTGTGTTTCTCTTGTTCATGTTGTTGACCAAGCTCTTATTCGTTGCTGTTCTCTTCCTCTTTTTTTTTTTCTCCCTCCTTGTTATTTCTATTCCATTGGGTTTTTTGGGGGCAATTCACTTCTATTTCTGAATGAGGTTTACTTTCCCTTGCCTCTACAACTTGCCTTCCTGTCCCATCCTGTCCTGTCTTGTCCTCCCTCCCCTTTACTCTGTCCCAAACTCTTTCCCATATACATTACCTGCTCCCCTGCTGCCCTTCCCCTGCTTGATACCTTCCTTCTCCCCTACCTCCCCTTACCCACCCCTTACACCTTTCCCCAGCCCCTCCCTTTTTCTTGTGCATACTGTTCCTCACTGTGTTTTCTCCCACGGAGGAAACTTTTTCCCTCCTTCACCCTTCCCACTCCCTACGGCACTTCTTTCCCAATT
>JAPQNM010000013.1:4730709-4743209 GCA_029783475.1 Metacarcinus magister | reverse complement strand
AATGTGTCCTGAATGCTTTTTTGCCAACTTAGAAAAATAACTTCCGTGAACGTATATTTTTCTCAGCTATAAATAATGTCACCTCAGTTATAAACGCCAAAGATCCCGCTGGGCAAGACTTATCGTTACGTCCCCACCAAACCCCCGACGCTTAGTTGCCATTTAGCTTGACTAAATGGCATGAGCATTAGCTCGGGAAAATCAGACAGTATCTGCTTCAAGGCTTGATTGAAACTACCATTCATGCCAGTTTGAACTTGTATGTTGCCATTTGATTTGATCAAAGTTATCTTCAGTTGCAGCCCGCGTGTTGCTCAGTGAGGACTAGGGCCACACATTCAAATGATCACCAGTTTTGGACTGAACTTATTGAATTAAATTATATAGACAACATCCTTGCCTTTTGAAAAAAGAAAATGCAGATTATAGTGGCAGAAATAAGAATAATGTAATATAGGATGTTCGTGTATATATATCTTAGATATAGATAGATAAATAGATAGATAGATTGATAGATAGATAGATAGAGAGAGAGAGAGAGATAGAGAGAGAATATATACAACTGCAAGCAATACTGTAACTAAGAAAATAACCTTCCAATACACCCGCGGCCCAAAGTGGCCACAGATGCAATTGTCACTCAGTGGAACAATCCTGTCTTGAGTGATAACAAAGCCTGATCTGAGGAATCTGGTCAAATATATGTTGGCAAGTGTGTGGTAAAACAAACTAGTCTATAGTACTGTTATGGCAGGATTGAACGTGTATGGGAGCCATTTAGAAAGTAACTCGTGATGTCGCTTATGCTACACTCACCCTTGCCTGTCAAGTAAAGCAGCGTCTTGCCCAAAGCCACACACTCCAACGGAAAACAGTAATACAACAATGCCATATCACCCCCACCACACTCACAAGAGTAACACGACATAAACACAACACAAGGTGATCCAGACCACATACTATGCCTTTCAGTTCCCATTCTACTGTGAACAAAGCCACAGTCTGCCACAAGGAACTCCATCCCTCCCGCCCCTTCCTCCCTCGCCCCTCACGCCATGGCAGAGGAAGGGAATGACCTCGCCTCGTCACGTGCCCAAAAATGAGAGCGTCCAGGAATTTAGTGTAGTTGGTGGGAAATGCCGAGAATTTGTGAGAATTTGTGAGAATCCAACAAAATATCACACTGTAGATTTTTGTCACTGTGGATCGATGTGGAGGCACGCCAAGTTGGGAATACACTGCAAACCAGGGCAGGGAGATGGTGTGTGTGTGGGTGTGTGTGTGTGTGTGTATGTGTATGTGTATGTGTGTGTGTGTGTGTGTGTGTGTGTGTGTGTGTGTGTGTGTGTATGTGTATGTGTGTGCGTGTGTGCGTGCGCATAGTTACATAGAAAGATAGATGTGTAGGTATATGATGGTGTATCTATCTGTCGTGTCTTCCATGCATGCTGACTTGGTTAGACTCGTAGCACCAGATTTGGTACAGGAACCTGCTAATCTAAGGGATGAGGAAGGTCAACACAGGATTTGGCTCAAAGGTAATTTCATTATGTCTTCTTGCTTGTTTAACTTTTTCATTGGTGATGCAGAGTTTATTACCTCTCTTTGCTGGTTGTTTGATGACGATGACGACGACAACGATGATGATGATGATGATGATGATGATGACAGTGATGATATGTGAATTTGGCTTGACTTAACCTAGACCAAACTGATGACGATGACGATAATGAGGGCAGTGATGAACGTGGTGATATTGATGATGATGATGATGGTAATAATGATGACAACACAGATTTTGAACGTCGGTGACTGTCAGCAAAGCGACAGGACCACAAGTAATGATGATAATGTGGTGGTGGCATGACCTGAGCGCCATCAGGTAGACTTACAGTCACGAGAATGTGACGTCACTATCTGCACCAGACCGAGGACAATGGACAGTAGTAAAGATGATGTGATGGTGACGATGATGGTGAGGGATTTGATGAGGAAGAGGAGGATAGTGACGACGACGGTGGTAATGACGTCGAGCCGATGCCAATTATGACAGCAAAGAGAGAGAGAGAGAGAGAGAGAGAGAGAGAGAGAGAGAGAGAGAGAGAGAGAGAGAGAGAGAGAGAGAGAGAGAGAGAGAGAGAGAGAGAGAGAGAGAGAGAGAGAGAGAGAGAGAGAGAGAAATAAAAGAAAAAAAAGAGAAAAAGAGTAAGAGAAAGAAATATGTTCAAATGCTTAAAACGATCATGTCCTCTGTAAAAAGTTATATATTTATAAATGGTACTCACAATGACGTCGCCTTTGAGCAACGCCTCCACGTGCAGCGGCAATAGCGTCTAACTACATACCCGCCAGCGTCAGCCGAGGGTGCAGATTGACAAAGACTTTATTCTATTTCTTCAAAGTGGACAGATTGATTGACGTGAACTTTGAATCAGACACACACACACACACACACACACACACCACCACCACCACCACCACCACCACCACCACCACCACCACCACCACCACCATAATATCCCCGCACGGTTCTAAAAGTAATTCATACAGTTTTACCGCTTCATGCCTTTTGGAGTAAGATTGCTTGCATCAGAGGAGGCACTAGGTAGTATTTGATGCGTAATATTTTGTTTACTGTTTTGTGATTTGCTCAAAGGCTTTCAAGTTTTTTTTGGGGGGGGTTTTGTTAATGTTTTGTTCTTCCCGTTCCGTTCTATGCTAAATGGTACCAATGTGGACATGAGGTTTTGCAAATTGAAAACGGGATTGTCTTATTTTTCTTTACATCTCTTTCTTTTGAATACACGTGAAGCATATTCATAGTTCTACCCTGAATCACTACAAATCAGAGGAAAATATTTCTTTTCTGATGCTTTGGCTCCTCATCCTCTTGCCTTGATTTGTTTGAACTCCTAAAGCGTAGCAAACTATCATCGACTAAAAAGATATCTAGCATCTGTCACCTGCGACTTTCTTTAAGTGACAGAATGGATTTTATGGAGGCCAATTTACTTGCAAGCCTTTCATTCCCGTAACTGAATCATGGTCGTTATCTCACTCTCTTTGGGAATTCATTGGGAAGCTCAAAAACTTAAGACAATCTTAATCGTTTTCAAACTATCATTTCAATGGGTCTCTCTCTCTTCCTCTGTACCTTTATCTCAAGTTTGTCTTCGAGCTGCTCGGGTAGATGGTCATTGTTATTCTTCTAAACTAATAAGCAGTGTATTTCTACAAAGTTTTAGTTTGTCACTAAGTCTTTTTTTCTCGTTATTAATGATATTCCTCACACTGAGCGTCCTGTCTATTGATAGGACATGATGAATGTTGTATTATTGGATAGACAACACTTATAAGGAAAATAACATCATTCTGAGAAGCCTCTACATCTGCTTTTTCTCTCACTTCTGAATAAAACGGTGAGAATCTCGTAGTTGTCAAGATCTCAGAACTCAATCCATCAGTTAATTAAACATGACACCATTTTTAAAAACACATGTCCTCTCCTCTTCATTAGAATTCGAGGATTATTCATCATTAAGAATTTTTTGCTAGAAATTTCAGATTTTGTCGCGTGCACATGGCACGTGACAAAATCTGACATTATTAAACATTAATCTAACATTAGTTAATCTAACATTAGTTAAACTAGAGACTCCTTATCGCCACCTTTAGTTCTTTCCCATCCATTTTCTCACTCTATGCAAGGACCTTTGTGTGCCCCTGTATAAAAGACGCCTCACATGCCGGGTATTCGACCCATTCAGCACTTCTAAACAGGATAGAGCAAAGGCTTTTGGTGTAATTATTTTTTTCATAAATCTTTTTGTTCGTTTTGCAGTACTAGTACATCTCTTCCTCTCTTCTACTACTGCTTCCATCGTTGCTCTTATATACCTGTTAACTGAATGCCTTTTCCTACGGAGCCTCGCTACAGAAAGCCTTCATCCTTATCTAATCCCTACTGTGTACATCCTGGTAATTGAATAATTAATCACTCTTCATCCCTTTGTATGGCAACCTTTGGAATAATCTGTCTTCCTCTGTGCCGCATCTTCCTACACTTTTTACACTCTGAAAAGGTGAGTATCACACACAATTGTAACTATATCTATATAATCTATGGAACTCTACTGCCTCCTTCCCGTTGGTGAATTGCGTTTAGGGAATTATTTTGCTAGAATTTTGTTTTATAGTTCTTGATCAGTCACCAGTCTCTAGTAAACACACACACACACACACACACACACACACACACACACACACACACACACACACACACACACACACACACACACACACACACACACACACACACACACACACACACACACACGCACACACACACACACACACACACACACACACACACACACACATACACACACACACACACACACACACACAGAAGTAAATCCATAACTTGGTTTCCTCAGGCATCATCCCTTCCTCCTTCCTTACACCCTCCAGTCACATTTTCTTTGCCCTGTTCTCTTGCTCTTCTTTGATTGAAATATTAATTGTGTTTTGTATCGTGCCGCTAAATATACTACCATTCATGTATCTAACTTAAGTGTGACCGTAACTTTTAATGATTTTTTAATGTTTCCAGGACACTCGAGGATCGCTGCGGAGTCGCTTCCGCACCCCGAAGCCACAAGGGTGAGTAGGAAAATCTTTGTAGCGTGAAGGCAAGGTCCACCTACTTCATTAATGGATCTCACACTCAGCTGCCCGTGATGCGATTGTAGGGTTCCAGGGAAATTCTGTGGTCGGGGAGGGAACAGACTAACTTAATCAGCAATACTTGGCCAACTGATTCGTATGTAAACAGCGTACGCATAACGTATTCATAACGCAATGGACCATACCCGATTAGTCACCGAATTTTACATAATTTTCATTCGTTCGCAGAAAAAAGAAATATTTTTTTTTTTGATGAATGAACAAATGGAATGCAAAATGATGAAGGGAACACCTGGTGAACAACATCTTTAGACGAGATATGGAGCACCAAGTAAATAAGATATTAAACTAAACTATTCCCAAATTGAAAGAAAAAAAGTTAGGCATTATCAGCCCACATCACTTTTCCGTTCCCCAAAATGATTATTTCACCTGAATGTTCTGCTCCCCACACTGTATTACCATAGTATATTATGCTTATCAAAATCAACAAAGAGTGCCCTAATTATTGGCACTCGTATGTATGGGGAGAACCCTGATTATTGAAGCCCATTGATCATTCACTATTGATGCTAGAATTACTGTTATTAACATAAAATTGTACATGGATTATATCTTTTTCTGGAAACATTATGCAAAAAAAATAAGTAATTGAATTATCAATCTTAAGCTACGTATTCATATTTTATTTGATTTATTTTTGACATAGAGCTGCGACATTCACATACCTTTCAGAAAGTTGAACAGGGAGCGTGCGGCTCACAAAATATGAAGTCTAAGGTTTCATTTAATTACAGTGGCTCAAAAGCGAACCAAGGGAGACGTCCGCCGGAAATAACGTTACACTAGCTCAGGCGGAATAGACCTCGGGGAGACGCATCTACCTATTGGTGAGACTTCCCCCAGAGAGCCTCAGTGAGAGGGGAAGCTCGTGGCGTGATGCTGACTCGTTTAAATCAGTTGATATATTTGAAAATTAATTATTTCATGACGGAGTCTTTTCAGCATTAACATTGAAGATTGATTACAGCAAGGCACCGAACCAAACCGAAAGTGTCGAAGCTCGTACGTCAGAGGCACGAGTTAGGTGGCGGCCGCGTGATGGATAAAAGCTCGTTTGTGATGACAGGAGGATGTCTGTCACCAGGAGGAAGTTAGAGTAATGATAAAATGATTCGTGACCTTATCAAGAGGTGAAGGTGATTGCATATGAAGGGAGATCAGTTTCCTCAATGTTGTGTAGAAGGTTGTAACACACAACATGGGGTGTTATGTAGGTGAACAAAGTGAAAAGCAGAACAAAACCGATATAATGCAATACGATATCTACGTTCCGATATAAACTTTGAATTCAAGGTACTAAAGGCCTTTGTTGAAACTTTAGATAAAGTATTTGTCTGTAGCACTCTAGAAAATGGCCACGAATATGTAACCTTAGTGAAACCATTAAAGGCAATTAATAAAATATTAATTTCCGTTATGTCACCCTAGAATGGAACTAATTCCCTGTGACCTATTTATTAGATGTTTTAATAATGAAAGAGAACATCAAACGTTGTTTTGTAAGATTTTCTATATGAAATTGTTTATTCCCATTACTTGTACTCAGCCTTAGTAGAGCCTCCCATTAAAGGTTAACTACAAGAAAGGTGTGGTGGAGGTGGGCAACGGGACTTTGAGAAGGGAAAAAATAAGGAAGGAGGAAGAGGAAAAGGAGAAGGTGGAGGTAGCGGGGGAGATGGAGGTGGAGGTGGAAGAAGAGGAGAAGGAGTACAAAGGAGTACAAAGGCAGAACAGACTGCAACAGTCTTACTGGACCTAACGAGGCTGTCTGTTTAGCTACACCACTGCTATAATATCTACTTGATAGGGACAAAAGGACAGCAAAGTGGAAGGCTCCTCCCCACCCACCCCTCCCTCCAACCGAACCTGGAGGAGGAGGAAGAGGAGGAGGAGGAAAAGGAGGAGGAGGAGGTATAGAACAAAGAGAAAGAGGATAACAATTACCATTATAGAAAAAATAGTCGCATAGGAGTAGACTGTACTATTACAAATACACACATGCAATGCCGACGACCAGAGCCACGTTTTTACTCGTCCAATGCGGAAGAAAGATGGTTAAGACCCTTAAGTACTACAAAAAAGAAAAAATCTAACTCTTCAATATTACCATCACCACCGTCGCCGCCTTTACCTGCTATCCCCACCGCCGCCCCAGTCATCATAATAGTTATCATTATGGATGACCATTCGAACATCGTCTTGGCCATTTTCTTGGTGCACCCGCCTAAGCTGGGCGATCAGGACCTGAAGAAGACCACCGTTGGACACCCATTATTGATCGTCCATTGAGAAGAGTAACGCCTCCCTGCCATTCGCTCAGAACTTAAGCCTCAAAAATTTACGATTCCATTTCAGAGTCCATTAATCTACAACAATTGTGCCGTTCCAATACCCCTTGTGGAGATCGAATAATTTCTGCTGCTGTGTAAGTTGAAATTGTGTGTAACTTTGCAGTCATGAGCTCCTTCCAGGAAACTTTTTTAATTAATTTCCGTCGCTTTCCGGTTCCATTGCTTTCTCCGCCTCAGTACCTTTGGTGTTCACGACTTAATGCGACATCATACACAGTGATTCATGTACAAAAATATTTTACAACTTTGCTCCCGCACCTGTTTCATTATACCAGTCTTGTGTTTTACCCTAGTCATGCAACACAAATTTTCCTCTATTCCTCTTCTCATTATACTGCTGTCACTTCGTGTGCGTCAGTGAATGCCTTTGTATGACCTCGTTGCACCACATACATGTTTCATGACACGTTCATTTGCATTGTTTGTTTCCTCTGGTGACTCTTCAGGGTCGTAACATGCAACGGCTTCATATTCATTCAAAAATTTATGTGAAGCTTCACTGTCGCTGATGCAATTCTTTCTGATGCTTCTAATGATTTTTCAAGCTCTGCGTAACAGCAGTATTTTTATCCCTTGAGCTGCTTTATCTTTCTATTTTTTTCAGTAGTCACGTTCTATTTTTCCATGATTTCACGTATCTACATACATCACTCATTTATAGACCATTACTCATCTGCCCATCACCTAATGAATCTCCCTTCACATTAGCGGCTTACTCTCCACATTTTCCCTCACACTCGTCCCTTCACACATTTATGAAAAAATATAGTAAGGATGCATAAAATTACTTCAACGTTTGTTAATACATCCGTAAAATTTCCGTAAAACAAATTCAAAAGAAATATAATGCTCTTTACATTTTCATCTCCCACTAATGCCACACGTTTCCACACCATGGCATTTAGACCCATCGCACACCTGTCAATCAGCATACTGAAGAATATAGTCTTTTAACATATCATTATTACGACACGCTTGCCCAGCACTGTCTCACGCGGCACACTAGAACACATGAGCAGAACACGTCATGCTCTGAAGAGATAATAGATGAACTGTTAGAATAATAGAATGGCAACCCAGGGACGGTACAGGAAGGAAGGGTAGACAGGGAACTCGAGGGAGAGATGATGTTGGTATAACCTGGAATAGGCAGTCTGCTGATAGACATGGGTGAAGAAGGTTTGAGGACGAGCCCTTTGTCATGCAGTGGACTCATAGAAGCTGATGATGAGAATGATGAATACGATGCAACCAACGCAACTCATTAAATATTCCCACGGTATATCCGTCATATTGAACTGCCATACAAAACATCTTCGATATTTTTTTTTCTACCTCCACAGTCTGGTTCTGTGTTGTGTCCCGTCATCTTTAAGAAATATGCTTTGTACAGTGATCTAAAAATAGTCTCTATCTTCATCACTGTTTTCTGCGTGTCGTCCATTAGGATTCCATGTTCCAAGAAAAGTTTGCAGGACGGCAAGTACGATCCTGCAGCATCACCATCTGTTGCTTCCTATTGACCTGCGTAAAGCTGGTGAGACACACGGAGAGATAGATGGCGGTGGTGTGTGTGTGTGTGTGTGTGTGTGTGTGTGTGTGTGTGTGTGTGTGTGTGTGTGTGTGTGTGTGTGTGTGTGTGTGCGTGTGCGTGTGTGTGTGTGAGTGATTTTTTTTTGTGTGTGTGTGTGTAATTCACCACAGTCTTGCGGATCACGCGCTGGACTCGTGATCGCCAGCTTTTACCCTCCGGGAGAGAGCTTACAGCTCATTATAGCCCGATCTAAGGGTAAGGCTGTGACCTTTCACACACCACACACCCCATCCTCTTGCTCAAGGAGGACAGTAACTGCCTGGTCATCAGTGAAACTTTGCACCTTGAGCAAGGCGCGAACTCGAGCCTGCCGAGTGACAGGCTGAGAAGTTACCACCGAGCTACCAAGCAGTGTGTATGTATGTGTGTGTGTGTGTGTGTGTGTGTGTGTGTGTGTGTGTGTGTGTGTGTGTGCGTGTGCGTGTGCGTGTGGGTGTGGGTGTGGGTGTGGGTGGGGTGTGGGTGTGTGTGTGTGTGTGTGTGTGTGTGTGTGTGTGTGTGTGTGTGTGTGTGTGTGTGTGTGTGTGTGTGTGTGTGTGTGTGCGTGTGCGTGTGCGTGTGCGTGTGGGTGTGGGTGTGGGTGTGGGTGTGGGTGTGGGTGTGGGTGTGGTGGTGTGGGTGTGGGTGTGGGTGTGGGTGTGTGTGTGGGTGGGTGGGTGTGCGTGTGCGTGTGGGTGTGGGTGTGGGTGTGGGTGTGTGTGTGTGTGTGTGTGCTCCTTTAAAGTCGTTGTTTTAAGAGAAACTTAACAATGTGGGTCAAATTGTCGTCTGCTTCACACGACAGTGCACCCAAAGAGTAACAGATGAAGCTGGTGCAACGTATTCATGATGAGGTAACTCGTCGCTTGGCGCTCCTGTAGATATTTCTCTATTGATGCTGTAACCTTCCGGAACACGCTCTCTTGGTGAGTAGAGTATGACATATGTAGATTTTTTTTTTCTTTTTTTTCTCATTAACATTGAAAGCACCACCGAGTTGGCCTGTGAGTCAGCCTCCATCCGCTAGCTGCGTCATTGGAGCGTTTTGTATTTCTTCCTGGAATCTCCTCAGTTCAGTTTTAGTGATGTTTAACTTTGGCTGCGGACTTGGGGACATAAACAAAAGGTATGATGAGCGTGATGACGGGGTGATGAGGGTGATGCCAGTGTTTCCATTGCCGCAAGCAAGAAATATAATAATGATAATGTGGTCCAGGATGGTACGTGGTATGTTCGTGTGCTGCTACCTGTCTGACCTGATCTCACTTGTTGGTACGATGTCCTTGGCTAGGTGTGCTTAGAGGATGTCTTTATTATTGTGTTAGTTGTTTACAGAATCAAGGGCAAACTTCATCCTCAGTCGTTAGGATGTGTTCTCTTTAGCAAAATGACATATATCTCCTGGTCACCAACTGCACCCTGGAGAACGCAAATATTAACAACGCAAAGAGACTCAGTGCTCCGTCACTTCTTTGCATTGTAAGTACTCTATGTATTGTTATTTTACACAAGGTTCAAACAAGGAATGCCCCCGAATTTGCACTTTTTTCTCGAAATGTGAGCAAGTAATTTTTGGCCGGTGTGTAGTTTGGTGTGTGGCACATGAGAGTAGTAGATATGTTTTGAAGAGATTGGAAGTCAATGCTACAGAAGCACATGTGGCAAAGTCTAAAAGTAAGTCTACAAAGGGCGTGTGGTGGGTGCGGGAAGGTAGTCTGTTGTTTTATGGTTGTGATTAGTTTGATTACATTACACGACAATCAGGCGTCGCCGAGGCCGCACCACAGTACTGGTGCACTATTTTGTGTCATGTTTAACAGCCTCTCGTGATTCATATTAAATATTTTTTGACAGGAGGATACCTAAGTTACATCATGTTTTGTAGTGATAGGTGACAAATTTTCTTAGATAGTTATGATAAAGTATGAGTCTATAAATGTTTGAAAAACAGGTTCATGAGCCACGTCTTGAGGTTTGTCTGAGAGCTGATGTCTTTTTATCATTTTTGATGCACCACAATAAAAAAAAAATGCATGTAGTATAAATTAGTTCGATTGCTGGTGCAGGGCCTTGCGGGCTACTTTATTACAGGAGTGTGTTACCACGCTGATGTAACACCCAACTCAATATACCTGATGGCACAGGTTTGTAATAAATCACGATGTATCAGGTTACGCACATGTTTCACAAAATGCAGAAATCACAGAGAAAAGTGTGGTGTTTTCCACATTTTCTAGATGTCCGTCCTGTTCCCTGGCTATACGTATAGATCCTTCATTATTTTCAAAGTCAGATTGGTCACGAAAATGTTCATGCATAGCCTTACAAGTGTACAAGATCGATGTCACTCACTATATCATCACAGTATTACGACTGGTGCCTCGGGTAACATTTCCTTGTGAATAGACTCATGTTCATCTGTTAATGGAACAGAAAAAAAAACATTAGCACGACATTTGTTTGTCGCATGGTTATTTGAGGCAAAAACCAGCATTCAGCAGCATAATCAGGTGCTTGAGCTGCATGTGAACCACTGCTATGATCATCCAGTGGTGGGTAGCGTGCTGCTGGCTCACTGGTGTTGTGGTGAGTGTTCCGTTAATCAGTGGTGGCCTTTGATATGAGCACCAACGCCATAACGTGTGTAACTTTATGTACCATCCGACGTGTTATTTTCTCGACTGTTTCACATGTATTGCTTTATTTCTTATTATCAACTAATCGCCAAAAACTCCAAACCAAACCAAAAGGCCTACATATGACATTATTTTTATAATTTTCATTAATAATGACACTGAATATTGTTATTAACTGTAGCATGGCAATAAAGACTGTATGAAAAGTCACTATGTATATTGCATGACAATCGATTAAAAGACGTGATTTATAAAGGGGAATAAATATTTTTTTACAGAATACAAGGAGAAAATACAAAATTAATTACTTAGAATTGGAATATATATATATATATATATATATATATATATATATATATATATATATATATACATGAAAGTCTTCGAGAAACAACAGGAGGCAAATTAAAGTCATTTACCTTACTAAATGTTTACCTGTAGTGAAGTGGAAAAAAAAATAATGGCAGTATGACTTGTTTACAAGAGAGAGAGAGAGAGAGAGAGAGAGAGAGAGAGAGAGAGAGAGAGAGAGAGAGAGAGAGAGAGAGAGAGAGAGAGAGAGAGAGAGAGAGAGAGAGAGAGAGCGAGAGCGAGAGCGAGAGCGAGAGCGAGAGCAAGAGCAAGCGAGCGAGCGAGCGAGGGAGGGAGGGGGAGAGAGAGAGAGAGAGAGAGAGAGAGAGAGAGAGAGAGAGAGAGAGAGAGAGAGAGAGAAAGAGAAAGAGAAAGAGAAAGAGAAAGAGAGAGAGAGAGAGAGAGAGAGAGAGAGAGAGAGAGAGACCCACACTTTCCTATATACTTCGATGGTGATACAATGACTGGCGAAAGAGCAGAGTGTATTAGACACACACACACACGCACACACACACACACACACACACACACACACACACACACACACACACACACACACACACACACACACACACACACACACACGATTGTTACCTTTTAGCATTATTACTGGCAAGGGACCCGTCGTTTCCACAACAAGTCCAACGGTGTTTTTATAGAGTACCACGTTGTTATGCGATGTGATTGTGATGACAGTGATGTGGTGATGGTGAACATGTTAATTAAGTGGCGGTGTGTGTTGTGGTGATGATGTATTGCACTATAGTAGCAGTGGTGGTGTTATGGTTGTGTTATGTGGTGTTATGGTGTTATAGTGGTATGGTGGCAGAGGTGGTACTA
>JAPQNM010000013.1:4715709-4723209 GCA_029783475.1 Metacarcinus magister | reverse complement strand
AAACCTGCAGTTCTAAAGGCAACAAGACCTCACCTGTCACGTGTTGTGTCAGTATTATCAATGTATATTTACCAATTTTATTGGTTTCGTCAATTAGTGAACACTCCACTATATCAGTTAATTTTTTTTTTCAACGGTTATATATATAAACATACATACAGTTATGCAAACTCAAAAAGTAAGACAAATGAAGGTCTTTATATAAATTATACTGTTAAATGCGTTTCTTAGTGACAGCCAAACAGCTACAGTATTACAAAACAGTGTTACAGGTGCATGTTTTACATAGGTGGAGTATAGCAAAGCCTTTCCCTCGTAATGACCTGAACAAAGTATCCAGACTGAGGCACCATCACCCTCGTAGCCACCTGCAAGGCAACGCATATCACACTTCAGCTGCACCTCAAGTGACGCCTCTTCCTCCATTTTTTTCCATCGACTACATCTTACGTGCCTAGGAAAGTGATCAGTATCATGTCAGAAGTGATAGTAGATGTCAGCACACATTGTTCTACGTCCAGTGTTTACGTGTGCCTCGTCAGATTATTTGTTCCACTTATGCATTCCTTAATAATGTATATGAGACAACTTGATCTACTTATACACTCCAGAATTAGAACCATAAGTGTTTAGTCACATGAAAGGAGTTTTAAGGGTTGTATGGGCATCAGCTGCACCCTGACCATCTTGACTCTCCAGACAAAGAACAGCCACACCTTCTCAACCTCGTAACAGAAGGTTGGAAGAAGAAACACGTATGACGCTAATCCCGTTGCAAACTCCTTCCATCAAACGTCTTTCTCTCCAGACCAACATTGTTCTGCCCCGCACTGTGAAACTCGGCCCTCCAAGGAAAGACTAGCGCTAAAATTTCTTGCCAAACTCAGTTACCACCACCAACTGCTCCTACATAACCATCGCAGTTAACGTCCAAGTTGTGGAATGAGTCTGGCGTAAACTCCTGACACCACAGCAGTAACTTCTCTCCCATTGATCTCATCCATAAGGTCTTTATCAGGAAATATTTCATTCACTTATTTCAGCAAGTTGAAGGTCAAACTTACATATTTGCGAGTCTATATGTCTTTTTGTCCGACCGCACGCATTTAGACTAATCCTATTCTATGTATGATGTGTCACGCAATCTTGCCATACGAGTATTATCGCCAGGTGAAATTTAATTCATGTGGCGATTCACTCACTCCATCAAATTTCCCCACTCCTTTACCCCAACCCAATCACTCCCCTTCCCTTTCCCCTCCCCACCACCCACCTCCTCTCTTTTCCCTCCCCACCCTTACCCCCTCTCTCGTCCTCCTCCATCCCCACCTTCTCCCTCTTCCTCTCTCCACCCTGACCTCATCCCTTACCCACGTCCACCTCCTCCCTCTCTCTTCCTCTCTCCACCTCCACCTCCTCCCTCTTCCTTTCATCGCATCCCTCATCATTTTCATGTTACAAACCCATGACCACAACGCTGCTGGTTCCGTGTGGGCTTCAGTCACGATAGAGGCGGACAGGTTAAAGATATCAGCCATAGAGTTTCCTTTGACGCTGCTCATTCATTTACTTTGGTCATTGAGTTATGCTGCAACGTTAGTGAGCCTTTTTCACATTGCTAAATGAATTAACCTTCCTTCGTGACAGGTCTCCTTACTCCACTAATTTAATTACACACACGCGCGCGCACGCACACATACATACACACATACTAACACGCACACATACATACACACACACTAACACGCACACATACATACAAGCACACACTCACACACACACACACACACACACACACACATACATACATACACACACACATGCACACACACATAAAAACGTATTTCTTCATCTACCACCGTCATTATTTCCACGTAACCACAACTTATGAATATATTGTCCTATTTATGAATCGTCACGAGGTTTCCAGATTAATCGATTCCCACAGCTGACACCTCCAAAGCTTTAGCCACATCCTGAGTTATGAGTCACGTAACATCATAACTACTGATTCTGATGGAGTTTTCTTCCACATTACAAGTCTATTTATTACTCCATATATGTATCACACTATTTCTCAGGTACACTCACCTTCTTTCTCTTGGTGCTGTATTTACTAGTCGTATTTCCCATGGACCTTTTATCGCCGACAATTCCACTCCCTGAACACGCGGAACTGCCACGGTTCCATACTCGTAAGAGAGGCCTGAATCAGACTAACGCTTCCACCTACCAGTTGTATGAGGACTCTTAGCCTCACACACGCTCTCTTAAAGAAAAAAAATAATGATATCAGTGTAATACTTTCTCTAACAATATTTTTTGGTGTGACTGATGTTGTTAGTTGATTCTAATTTTGTTATAACTTTTGTTTTATTAGATGGAAGGATTTAAGTAACACAGTCGCCACTCATTTGCATAACGTGGACCACCCTGTTTTATGAGGCAGCTTCCCCCGTACTGGCTGCTACTGACTCGACCCTCGCCTCTGTCACACGCAGCAGACACCTACGGACATCCATCTAAAGTTTGTAGCTTAATTTCAGCTATGCCTTCATTATCACACATACACACACACACACACACACACGCACACACACACACACACACACACACACACACACACACACACACACACACACACACACACACACACACACACACACACACACACACACACACACACACACACACACACACACACACACACACACACACACACACACACACACACACACACACACACACACACACACACACACACCATTTTTACAAGCACGTCAGCCTAAATCGCCTGCCTTGTCAAACACTAACGCAACAATGTTCATGAGGCACCGTCCCCCTGAAGACGCCTCTTGAAGCTGTATTTCTTAAGGAGACAAAAGAGGTCGTTTCTTCCACGCACTTAGTTGGATGCTGAGCTGGGGTGGGGGTGGATGGGGAGTGTGTTAGGGTAAAAATGGGGTGGGTAGGAGGGGTGTGTAGACCGTCCTCGTGCAGGTGTTCGCCGCCAAGGTGCCCAATAAAACGGAAATGGGGCTCCTTCCTTTATTGCTTAAAGGCGTTCAGTCGTATTACGAGCGTTTCCAGATTCTGGCGTTTATGTCCGGGCATAACACACTATAAGAACGAACCTCTTCTGCAGGCGTCATTGTTTTGTTGTGTTGTTTTTGTTCTTCTCCTGCATCAGCATCGGCGCCATAGTCATCGTTATTGGCATCATTAGCATGATATATCATCATCATCATCATCATCATCATCATCATCATCATCATCATCATCATCATCATCATCATCATCATCGTCATCATTTTTGTCATCATCGTACTCATCCTCCTCCTTTTGTTTCTATCAAATAGATATTATAGTAGTAGTGTAGCCACACGGACAGCCTCGTTAGGTCCAGTAAGACTGTTGCTGTCTGTTTTTCGTTGTTATCCTACAATAATGACGGTAGATGGTGACTACTTTTTTGCCATTCAGTGAAATTTTCCGTATGATATTCATATCACTGTTTGTCTTTGCTGTGCCGCCTTAATAACGTAAGGAATAGACAGACGTAACTCACGCATGCAGCCTCATAAGGACCTATAGAGTTGTTGCTGTGTTTTTTTTCCAATGTATTCCCTTGTATTTCATTGTTTTTGTAGTGAACAAGACTAGGAATTCAGATTTTTGTTCATGTGCAAACCAGAGTCTGGAATACATACTCATTTACGTATACGTAAGATATGATGCATTTCATTCGTGAAAATGTTGTGACTAAGGTAACAGCAAATGTTGTTAGGAAGCTCTGAGATGCACGGATGAAGCGAAGGAATGATGCATGTGAGTGCGTGTATCTTACTCTTGAATCATATCATCTTTCGTTTTTGTTCAGCATTCGGTTTCGTCTTCTTTTCTTTATTACTTTCATATTCTTTATGTCGCCCAGCACGTGCTGCAGAGGTGCATTTTAGTATACTTTTTATTGTTCTTGTTATTCTTATTCTTGGTCTTGCTGTGTATAGTGTTGTTGTTGCTGCTATTGTTGTTGTTGTTGGTGGTGGTGGAAACTTACTTGTGGGAATCAAGACGTGTTATTTTCTTTGAGAAATTGGTTAGGTAAAGTAACTGAACCTTGTTTCCATGCTCCTTAGCTATGACCCTGAAAAGGCCATCAAATTTTGGGCTCAACTTGGATTGCTTGACATCCACAAGGGAATATAGCGTCACACAGGAACTGAAGGCAACACACACACACACACACACACACACGCACACGCACACGCACACGCACACACACACACACACACACACACACACACACACACACACAGAGAGGCGCATGATCTGGACTCTGGGGAACTGACACAAAAAAGTTGTGCAAGAGGAAAATCATGCCACGACGCCACTAATGGAAAGGATTACGATGGATTTAGTTCAGCAAATTAGAGAGCGAATACCTAATAAAGGGATTCATTAATAAACTTCCGAGTGAGTCCTTGAGATAGTGAGGTGGTGATGGTGATGATGCTTCTGCTAGTGATAGTGATGGTGGCAGTGGTTGTGGTAATGGTGTTAGTGGTGCATATAGTTATGGTGTTAGTTGCTATTTTTATGGTATAGTGTTTGGTAGATTATGTTGTGGTTTTGATTGTGTGGTGGTAGTGATCTTTGTGGTATCAGCTGTTATAATAGTAGTGTTATTAACAGTTATAGTGGTAGTGTTCTTTGCGGTATTAACTGTTGTGGTAGTGTTATAGTAATGGTATGACTGGTGTTATATAAAGGACACATTGAAGGCGATGTGAGTGGCGGTGTCATCAGTGTTGGTGTTAGTAGTGGTGATGGTAGTCGTGGTATAAGGTAGTAATGATGGCATTACTGTAGTATTGCTAGTATTAGTAATCGTAGTTTAGGTGGTGGTTTTGTTCTGTCAATGGTGGTAGATGGTGTTGTTACCTTTACTGGTGATGGTGTTGGTGGTGGTGTTGGTATGTGGTGTTGGTGGTGGTGTTGGTATGTGGTGTTGGTGGTGGACACTCGGAATGAAAACGAGAAACGCCAGAAAGTCACCGAAAGGGAATGTGAGTCAGTGTATCTACTACTTTCCTTTTGTATTGCAGGAGCAGCCGCCCCAATCACGCATTCTCTCTCTCTCTCTCTCTCTCTCTCTCTCTCTCTCTCTCTCTCTCTCTCTCTCTCTCTCTCTCTCTCTCTCTCTCTCTCTCTCTCTCTCTCTCGCTCTCGCTCTCGCTCTCGCTCTCTCTCTCAAGTCCCTCGTTTTCATATGTCAAATGGTGTAAACTGACTGGTATGTTTCCCACACACACTGACTTCGAGTGTGTGTGTGTGTGTGTGTGCGTGTGCGTGTGTGTGTAAGTTTGTGTATGTCTTACCCTTGAAAAGTGTACATGACATTACAATGGTATGGTAACCTAATCAAAGGTGGTGGTGAGCAGGTTGAGTTGTGGTTGTCTTCACTCCGGTACGCAGTGTTGTTTGTATTGCGTCTATGAATCCACGTACAGGTGTTGTCCTAGACGGGCCACTCGTTCTTAGTGGATGCTCGATAAATGTTTATCCTGTGAATGAAGAAGAACTGTACTTACTATGGAAACCTGTATGTCACAGCCATCACTGAGCCCTGAGTCAAGTGTTCTTTGTCAAACGTATGTTCAAGGTCGTAAGTAGGTTGTCCGCTTTAAATTTAACTCTTCTTTATGCTTTATTACTGATAAATTCTTTGCATTCATGCAACGGCAAAATTATAACAAATAAGTTTTTTCTTCTGTCATTATACATTAGATACCCCACACATAATTAACTGTTTTTTCTACATGTGCTTGCTTGCTTCCCTTTCTTCTTCACCTTTGTGTGCATTTTGCCTTTCGAAATTTCGAAATCCTTCGCATAGGTTCCCTTTTCACTTTCCTTTTTAATTATTGCTTTGCAGTCACCTCAAGAGAACCTATTTGCCTTTCACTCCTCGCACATCTTTTACCACACGAACATATACTTAATGGCTAGTCTTGCCCAGTATTACTTTTATTGTGTTGTGCTGTGACGCAGCCTGTATCTATAATGAATAAACTTACGTTAATGTCACCATCTCAGTGGAAATTAATGCACTATTATGTTTTATAGTACGGCCAATATATGTTTATTTTAAATGCTTTTATAGCGAAAGTATTTTAATTCGCCTGTGCCCTGTAAAGGCAGCAGTGTGTGTATAAACAGTCCGCTCTGCACTTCGCCTCGCTGCAGCCGTGAGCGGAAGGTTCGTAATGAGCAGCTCTGTGCCTCTGTTTTCACTTCCTCCATGAAGGCCAAACCTGCCTGCAGACCACAAATAGTGAGGTGATGGTGAGGCTCTTCATAGCTGCTCTCGCGAACCTTTGTCTGCAGGTTTTGAAATTAAATATTTGTGATTTTCGACGTGAATAGCATTTATTCACAATTTGGACGCCATCATTTGCAACAGGTAGCAGACGCTCTCGGAAGGGAAGAATACATTGCTTGAAAAAGATATAATAGTCGTTTTCAGGAAAGACGAGTCAGTCGCAGAAGCTAATTTTTACCTGGATATTACGTACCAAGGTCGGAGATAGAAATAAAATTAACTTGCGCCACTGGAGTATCGCCACACTTAAGAAACCAATTATGTAAAGTAACTGTCAGTAGGAGGGAAAATAGGAAGCCCTAGAACTCATTTTGCGAGAACCTGCATAGAGGGAGCTTCATTTAGACACTGCACCCGCCACCTTCCTTGGTAATGTGAAATGCTGCAATGAAATAATTTTCATCAACCTCAAGGTGCTTCTAGGAGGCAAACCACGGAAGACACCTGTAGAAGAGGAGGAAGAATAGAAAATTACCAGTGCAGGGAGAAGCAGGACGCAAGGAAGCAGGGAAGTACTTTGAAAGAGGAGGAAGTAATGGAAAAGTGGCGGAGGTTCAGAGCGGAAGAGAACGCCTTGCTTGTGGTATGAGGGGGGCGGACCCAGCGGAGAAGGGACCCTTGGTGAGTGAGAGGGAGCATTGTGTGGGAGTAGGATATTACTATGAAAGAGAGCTGGTCATTGTAAGGAGGAGGGATTATTACTGAAATGAGGTTGGAGCGGGTGGTGGCATGGGGAGGGGCCACTCGGCTAAGGAAGAACACTGTGGGCAAAGGAAGATTCCAAAGGAGAGATACACAATTCGAAGAGGAAATGTGTAGTTTGTGAGCTAATAAATTTTGTTGAGTTGAAGTGATAATATGGTTTCGCAATGGTAAAAAAGGAGAGCTTAGTTGTTCACTAAGCAATTGGCTTAATATGATCTGGGTTCGAATCCTACACAAACTATACATTTGTAACCCCAAATACGAAGCTGATGGGCCCTAAGGCTAGACCGTAAATGAGTGCAAGCAGAGGGAAACACCTGTAGAAGGTGGTTGTGGAAAACAACTATTTCACAGCCTGTCCTCGGACCCTGGATGTATGACATGCCACAAAACCTAGAATTAAAAATTAA
>JAPQNM010000013.1:4708209-4710709 GCA_029783475.1 Metacarcinus magister | reverse complement strand
TCTCTCTCTCTCTCTCTCTCTCTCTCTCTCTCTCTCTCTCTCTCTCTCTCTCTCTCTCTCTCTCTCTCTCTCTCTCTCTCTCTCTCTCTCTCTCTTAGAATGAAATTATATATATATATATTATTTGTGTAAGTTTTTTTTATATATCTATCTATCTATGTTTCTTTTGTTTGTGTTTATATGATAGATGGAGAAAGAGAGAGAAAAGAGAGAGAGAGAGAGAGAGAGAGAGAGAGAGAGAGAGAGAGAGAGAGAGAGAGAGAGAGAGAGAGAAAGAGAAAGAGAAAGAGAAAGAGAGAGAGAGAGAGAGAGAGAGAGAGAGAGAGAGAGAGAGAGAGAGAGAGAGAGAGAGAGAGACAGACTTAGTTCCTGTCCAGAAGTCTCCGGGTTGGGTCCAACATTTGATGTCCCCATGTATTGTGTTGTGTTCCGTAAGGGTCACCTGCTGCACAGTTAATCCCTGGCTTGTTCTGTAAAACTTCTCGACCAGGTCTCTCTGTGTCGCCCCCTCGCCCAGACCCCATCACCTTGTCCGTGCAACTCCAGCCTCAGTTAACTATCTCACTCCATCTCATGCACATGCTCTTATGTTTCTTATTTTGAGCAGGTTCAATATTATGACATACTTTATTTCTCTCATTATTTATTTTGATTTTACATTATTTCCTGTTTATATTTGTTTATCCTTTTGAAAGACTGTTTATTTTACGTTAGCAATCTATTTGTTCGTCATTATCCACCATGATGTTCCGTGTAATGTATGTTTTTTTTCTAACTGTTTGGTTATCGGTCTTGATGTAATAATTCTTGACTTGAGAACATAATTTCACCTTCGAATTATTTTTGTCACCGTGATTTATTAGTATACGATATAGTTTTTATACCAGAACATATCACTGCCAAATGCTTGTAGTCATCTCTGATTGCCACTCCTCATGCTTCCGTTTTCTGTTCAACGTTCAAGTATGTTCTACAGTGTTCTCACATCGTCACTGTTTCCTGCAGCTTAGTTTTCCACTCCGTTAGAAACACAGTATTATATGTGTATATTGAATGCATTGTTTTCATTCCTCTATACTTATCACTCACGCCAACAATGAGAGATTCAAGCGATGAAAATACGCAGAGTGGGTAGTTAACCTTGTATCTCTCCACTTTTGAAGCCTAGCCTTGCCTCGCCTTTACAGATATTCGAATATGCTTTACTCTAATTCCTGGTATTGAAACATTTTTATCAGTCTTTATTTTCTCCATATTGAATGAGAGCCTTATTAACGTCAATATGTGTAGTATACATATATTTTTTTTCTTCTCTTTCTCACATTGTCGGTGATCTAGGAAAAGGTGCGTGAATGATCGATTGTTCCCCTGCCAACACTAAATCCCCTTCTCAGTCTATGTTCACTGCCTTCTCTCTTCTCATTGTTCAGTTATGTTTTTTTGTAACTCCTCTATAAGGGGGAGAGGTGTGAATGGGTGTGTATTTCTCAAAGTTCATATAATATCTCCTCTCTTGTATTACTCCATGCCTCTTCTCCTTCCAACATTGCTAGCTTGGCACAGGACACACAGCCGCCTCACCCCTATCTTACCACTTTCAACAAATAAGTAATATCAGAAGAACTCCGCCGTCTCCAAACGCTATACCATCTGCTAATGCTTTCACTGCTTTTCTTCCACTTCCTCATCCGTGACATCTGGTGATCCTTGCTTATTTCCCGCCATTCCTCACTGTCCCAGATAGTCGGTGTTATTCGTTTCATTTTGACATCCCCTTAACACGCCTTCAGGACGGCTCAACAACGCTCGCATCTTTTCTGTTGAGGACACTTTATCATGTCATTTTTTATTTCACATCTACCTTATAGTGTTTCTTTTGTCAATTTTCGAATGTCTAATAATTGTATTGATTGGGTTATTTTCTGGAACTTTATTATAAATGTCACGTATCGATATGCTATCAATATGTGTGTCATGTCCTTACTTGTTTTTTTTTACTTCTCTTTTCTTCTTTGCTATAATTTGTTCTTGTATCATATAAAACCGTTTAAAATCTTTCAGCCAAATTAAAGGTTCAAAATTTTCTTCTGTTCTTGTTTGAGAAGTGGTCTCGCTTTACCGGCACACAACTCTCTTAAAGTTTGCTTGATCACTTGGTTTCTTCTTTTTTCCACGTTATATTCAATTCAGATATTTCCCTGCGAGAACTCGGTTGTTGTTCCCATAACTGATGTTGTCTAACTCCTAAACATATAATTGGCTCATTGAATGTGATTTAATTTGCTTGCGTTTAGATGTGTGTATGTGTATGTGTGTGTGTGTGTGTGTGTGTGTGTGTGTGTGTGTGTGTGTGTGTGTGTGTGTGTGTGTGTGTGTGTGTATGTGTGTGTGCGCGCGTGCGCGCGCGCGTGCGTGCGTGCGTGCGTGCGTGCGTGCGTGCGTGCGTGCGTGCGTGCGTGCGTGCGTGCGTGCGTGTGTGTGTGTGTGTGTGTGTGTGTGT
>JAPQNM010000013.1:4683209-4698209 GCA_029783475.1 Metacarcinus magister | reverse complement strand
TCAATTACTACAAGTTAATGTAAAAAGTATAGAGCACAAAGACAACGATATAGGATGTACAGAACTCAAAGACAACAGCTATTGATTTGCACATACACACATACATACATACATACATACTCACACACACACACACACACACACACACACACACACACACACACACACACACACACACACACACCGCTCCCTCCACTTCACACCCTTAACAAAAATGTCACCTCATATGTTACTTTAAGCACTTTTTGTTGATATTTTTACATTGTTTTCGGTTTCCAATTTATTACTGTTTTTTTTAACGTGTTGCTGAAAATATCGCCAGTAACCGTCCTACAAAATGAAAGAAAAAAATGTCCCGTGATGCCATGGCCACTACCGTCACCATCATCGCACTACACAAAGTAAGGGTAATCACTATCTGTTCGTACGTTTAACACTTACTATCACTCTTTCTCACACTCGATTTCCAACAAGATCTGCGTCCTTACCTTCTCCATATGTTACTGATTCAATACATTTGCACTCATTCACTGACTCAGTTCTCTTTCCATTCACGTAAACGTCGCATCTCTTCTCTCCACGCGACCATTACTGGCAAATGTATTCCCGAACCCTGCCGTTTACATACAAAAGCTTTCAGTGTGTCTGTTCACCGGGACTCACTCTTTGTAAAGACAACTCTGCCACCTGAATATGTCGAAATTCGAATATCGCTAACTATTTTTCATCCTTTGTATTCTCTTTCAAAGGTATTATTGCTTTTATTCCTTCACAGTAGGCCAACAGGTGCCGTCATGCTCCCCTTACAGGCGCCGCTCTTTTGTGACATTCCCTGCGGCTCTTCCGTCACCGTTGCTTCATTGTTCAGCATTAATTGATTCTCTCAGGTTATACATCTCATCCGCATCAAGCAATCACAATGCATTCTCTCTATTTTTGTTATTCCCATTGTACGCTTTTTTTCCAGATATTTAGATGTAAATTAGATTCACGTGCTTATCCCTCCGTCCGCCTTGCAGCAAAGAATTGATTAGCTGTCATTCCTCTGTAATTAGGTGATGTGATGGCGGGAGGAGAGGAAAGAATGGTGTGAGGGAGAGACTGATGGGTGGGAAAGATGATGCAATTAAGTAACGAGAACAGCAACGTCATTTCGGAAGTGACGATTCTTCACTATCATCTCGTTGTCACGGGGACCGACGGCCCTTCACGAAGCCTCACCGGAACACAATTTGCTATAATCAAAGACACGCCTTAGTAACGCAGCGCGCGACTATTATTGGTGGAGGCTCATCAGCCTGAGGAACCAACCTATCAGCATCGCTCTCGATTCTGTAATCAAGTTTGTTAATCATTGAGAAAAGGCGAGAGGAAGCAGTGAGCACGAGGCCGAGAACCGATTTGTCACTTCACTACACATTTGCCTTTAGATATCGCCTAACGCAATGCTGCAATACGCACATACACTGCTCCTCGTCGGTTCCTTCCTACTCCCCATTCTATCGGGCTGGTCCTCCCAGACTCCCTGCCAACTCTCGGAGCAAGTTAACGCTTCCCCCCTGTCCCTAAGTGCCACTATTTCTCCCCTCTGGAGCATGGCAGCGCTCTTGCTACTTAATCTCTTCGTTCCGTCCTCGCTAGGTAGGTCACCCCTTCCCCCGTTCCTCTCCCGTCGACTCTTCCCTCTCTCCTTTGTCTCCTTCCGCACCAGCACACAGCCGCGTGGCACCTATCCTCCCTCGTTTTGACCACCCCATTCAGAGCCATTATTACATATTCCTTTCAGAGTAATGCCTTAGGACGGCCAGCAGGAAATTAATTCTAACAATTTCTAAACATTGGACTGCTTACACGACCGTCATCAGCTAATAACATACACGTTATCTAACTTTATTCATAAAAAACGTCATAAAAATTACGCCACGCTTTTTTGTGGTGAGAAGTTTGTTTATATATATTATTTGTTTAGTTCGTGTTTGTTCTTGTTTGTTTGTTCGATTATTTTAGTTTACTTTACTTAGTTATTAATTAATTTTTATTTATTTATTTTGTGGGTATGTATGTGTGTGTGTGTGTGTGTGTGTGTGTGTGTGTGTGTGTGTGTGTGTGTGTGTGTGCGTGTGTGTGTGTGTGCGTGTGCGTGTGTGTGTGTGTGTTGAGCGTCATACTTCCTTCCCATTGGTCATCGGTACGCTAAGACGGTGTGGGCGTGACAGGAGGTCCTCTGCACCACACGTGATTATGCCTGAGTGGTTGTGACGCAATACTCCAACAGCATCAGTGAACCCGGCACCACTCATTGCAAAGCGAGTTCTTCACACTAAGGCCACCTCCATTAAGCCTCACTAGGAATATTATGTTTTTTCAGAAGCTGCTCTCCATAATTTACTCCTCCATAAGAGCACTAGAGAGTCATAAAGGGATGTGAAAAAAGTGGAAAAGGAGGAACGCTGTATATATAAATGTCATCAGGGATTCTACTTAGTCCTAATACAGTCACGTTAGTTCGTACACATCATAGCTGGGTTTACCATAGATGACTTCATACTACCAATGATAAGTCAGTATGCACCCAATGATATCCCGATTAGGCTCTTAGAAACAAGTCATGGTTTTCCGTCACAGTTAGCGGCGTTAAGAAACACACACACGAGAGAAGGAAAGTGAAAGAGTGAAATAGATATAGAATAGAAAATGCACAAACTCTTATTTAGATAGGGCAAGATTCTTTTTTTTTCTCTCTCTCAATATCATCATCATCATCATCATCATCATCGATCATTTCATGGTTATAGGCCTCCCCAGCCTTCTCCACAGCACTGTGCCAGTAATTATCTGCCAGGTCTATCCAATGTTTGCCAAGGTCAGTCCTATTTCTCCGTCTCTTATCTTGTCTCCTATTGCCCCTACTCTTTTTTTTTCTCTCGCTCTCTCTTTCTCTTTTAGGGTTCATTCAGTCTGCCGTTTTTTTTCCATTTGTTATATACTTTTCATCCTCATGTTCTGCCTTTCTCTATTGTTGCTCTTTTATGAATATCTCTTTGATTATGGTTTGTTTTGTTATCCATGTTGATATTTTTTTAATCTCTTATTCCTTACACTGAACTCTCCATTTCTCGTTTTACACGCTGTATTTTTGTATTTTGTTTCTGTTAGTTTCCATATTTTCATCCATAGCTTTAAGATAAATGCAAGTGCGCAGTCGTTGTAGACCTTGTGTTTCTATCGTGTTGGCTAACGTCATGTAGAACAGGATGTGGATGGTTATGTTCACTAATATTGTTTTTTTTCTGTTTCAACAGGAATATAACTCGATTTCCGTTTGTGAGAATATGCTTTGAGTGAACAATAATAACTCGCCTTCCGCTGCCCGCGTCCTTACAAGCGGCTCGCAATGCCAAGAGCATCAGGCTATTTCCGGCTCGTCAACTAATCAGCAAGGCTTTCAAACAACAACTGTCGCCTGATGCACAACATTCCATTTTAGTATGAAGATTTATGAAAGCACTAGTCTACCTTTTCAGATGTACCACAATGAAAATTATTTGCAATTATAGTTAAGTCTATTACTTTGGGCCTTTGATAGCTAACGTTGATATCGAGGACTATAGTAATACATCTGGAGGAAATGTTTCATCAGGCTTACGTATTGTTATTGTTCAGTGTTTATGTATCTTGCTTAAACAATGCGTCATCCAACTTCGACTCGAGTGCTAATTTAACAATGAGTCAAATGGTCGCTGTCATCCTGTGTGACTTGTTAGTGTTTTACTAATTTGCGAGAAAAAAAAATTTCATTTCCATTAAAATAAAGTGCATTATCGTAATATCGGAGATAGTTGGACTGCTAAAACATTTTTACTTGCATATGTTTCACTTCTCCCTTAGCTTCTTTCCCAGAATTGTAGGTAAGAATATTTTTCGCAGAATACAAATGTAACATACAGACAAACAAATACAGATAATTGGGCAGGCAGACACAAACAGACTGTCTGTCTTACTGACTGACTGACTGACTGAATGAATGAATGAATGACAACAGAGCAGAGTGTCAATCGGGTTCACATAAGACACGGGATGTTTGTCCAAGTCCCGTCACCATCACTAACTTTGCTATGGCGAGTCGCTCCCTCAGGTCACACCAGGTCGCCGCTGCTGCTGACCCCGAGGCAAACTTTTAGATGTCTCTCGAAGTGTGTGGTGAAAACGCCGCTTCAGATGAGCGAGAGAAATCAATAGACGCAAAACTTATACCGAAGTGAGACGTTGAATGTTGTAAGACCTTTCTTCCCATCCCTTTTTCTTCCCTTCTTTCCCCACTGCAACACATTCGGTCCCTCCCTTGCTCTCCTCTTTCCATTCTTTATATCCACGACCTTGATCCCAACTTAACTCCTTCTATTCTCCTTCCTCCCTCACACCTCTTCACCAGATGCCCTCGTCATGCTCCAAATGGTCCCATGGTATATGTTCTCGCTATGTAATACTCCTCCTGTGTGTGTGTGGGTGTGTGTGTGTGTGTGTGTGTGTGTGTATGTTTGTGTGTGTGCGCCCCCTGCTGGTCACTGGTAGGTGGAAGGGGGGCAGGATATGTGTGTAAGGGGGCGGTGGAGGGTTAGCGGTGGAGCTGCTCTCTGGCCCGAAGTATTGGCTGTTGCGCTTCGGAAATGGTTATCGATAATGAAAATACTAAAATGTTTCTTCTGATAGGGGGAAGGAGGAACGGAGGGAAGAAGGGACGGAAGCAGGGAGGTGGAAAGGGAAGTGAAGAGAGAGAGAGAGAGAGAGAGAGAGAGAGAGAGAGAGAGAGAGAGAGAGAGAGAGAGAGAGAGAGAGAGAGAGAGAGAGAGAGAGAGAGAGAGAGAGAGTATATAAAAATAACCATAGCTCATCGTGGAAATTACTATCGTTATCATTTTTTTTTATTTTCCTTCTAATGAAAAGAGAGGAGGAAGAAAGAGGAAAGAGGAAAAAAGAGAATTGCAAGAGAGAAACAAAGGAAGACAAGTAGTACATAGGTAGACAGAGGAACATAAGTGAGACGGAAGCACAAGAACAAGAACAAGAAAAAAAAAGATAAAAAATAAGATGAAGAAGAGAGTATGTAATAGAGGAATGAAAAAGATAGGATGCAGGAAGACTAGCAAAAGAATATGAGGGAGGAGGTAGAGAAGATGAGTGATGAGCAACTGAAAAGAATCTTGAAGGAGGGTAAGAAGAAGATGAAGAAGATGAAGAAGAAGAAGAAGAAGAAGACGAGTAAAAAAAAAGAAGTGCCAGCTACACCACAGGCTACGGATAACTTTTCAATATGGAGGCGCAAGAAAAGCAGGTGAAGAAGATGAAAACACACAGAAGAAAAAGAAGTAGAAGAACAAGAACATGAAGAAGCACCACCACCATCGACAACACACCCCCCACCCCATCACCCACCACCCCTTCACAACGACCTCCGCCAATACTTCACCCAAGTTCCCCCGACACACTGACACTACCGTAATAAAGTCGCGGAAAGTTGTGCCAAATTTACTGCCGAAGAGACATCCGCCTCTCGAGGGAAAAATTCTCAACTCGGTATAATTCTTTGTTGAGTTAATTTTAATATCTAAAGTTTTTTTTTCTTTCTTCTTCTTCTTCTTCTTTAACCTTCTTTGGCAACACTTTGGATAGCCAAGTAATATTCAAAATTGTGATCAGGATGAGCATGAAGATAGGAAAAAATGAGGGAGGGAGAGAAAGAGAGAGAGAGAGAGAGAGAGAGAGGGGGGGGGGAGGCAGGTGAACGGATCAGTAGAGGAAGGCAAGAGGGTGAGAATGAGAATGAAGATGATGAGGAAAATGAAGAGAATGAGGAGGAGAGAAATTAAGAGGGGAGAGAAAAAGGGGGAAGTGAGTGAAAAAGGAGCGTGTCAAGGTAAAATAAGAAGAAGAAAAAAAAGTCTATGTAGAAGTTCAGCCCTCCTCTTTACTACCTCTAACCCTCCTCTTCCTCCTTCTTCCTCCTTCCTCCCTCGCCGAGCTCTTCCTCACCCGCTATGTTTTCCTTGGCCGTAATTATCACCCTTATTATAACCACTCCATTGATTATTACCACTCCTTCTCGCGCCACCCTCTTCCTGCTGCTGCTGCTGCTGCTTTTCCTTTGTTTTCTTATTCGTTCTTGCCATAGAATCTCTCTCTCTCTCTCTCTCTCTCTCTCTCTCTCTCTCTCTCTCTCTCTCTCTCTCTCTCTCTCTCTCTCTCTCTCTCTCTCTCTCTCTCTCTCTCTTTCTCTTTCTCTTTCTCTCACATATATATATTTTTTTAAACCTTCCGACCTTTCCTCTTTCTCTCGCAAACAAAATGCAGCTTTTTTTTTAATCTTTTTTTCTCGCTCTTCAGACAATCTTCCACGCACATGCTCTCCATCTTTCATTCTTTCCCTCTCTCCTCTTCCTCCCTTCCCTCCCTCTTTCCCGTCCTCCTTCCCTTCCTTTTCTCCCTCCGTCCCCACTTCCCTCCCTCTCTCTGTTTGAACTGATGAGATGCCCTACTGGCAACGGGCTGAGTAATATGAGAGGAGTGATGAGGAGGAGGAGGAGGAAGAGGAGGACGAGGACGAGAAGGGGAAAGAAGAAGAAGAAGAAGAAGAAGAAGTTGAAATGTATCCATCATGGAGAGAGAATTAAATAAGCCGAAAGAGAAAAGGAGAAACATATAGACAGCGAGAACACAGAAGAACACAAGACAGAGGGAAAGCTAGAAGGAAAGTAGATATGAATGAAGGAAATGAAAAATGAAGGAAGTAATAGGAAAGTTGGTTTGACACAGTGACAGTTTGACTCAGCAAGAGAGAGAGAGAGAGAGAGAGAGAGAGAGAGAGAGAGAGAGAGAGAGAGAGAGAGAGAGAGAGAGAGAGAGAGAGAGAGAGAGAGAGAGACGGATAGACACACACACACACACACACTCACACACACACACACACACACACACACACACACACACACACACACACACACACACACACACACACACACACACACACACACACAGAGATAGACATAAAACCAACAGACTGACAGATAGACAGCCAGACTAACACAGTCGCAAATCATCTAAAACTTGTTCGTATTCTCGAAAAGCTTCACAAGTTTTCTTTCCTGAAAAAAGTAAAGACAATATTGACGCGACAAAGCTTATCTCAGAAACGAGATACAGTGATGTGTAATTTAACAAATTCAAGCATTTACCTGACGCAGGCACTGAAGGAGAGGATCACGTATTTTCTGATTAGATTAGTCTTAGCCTGCTTGGTCTGTGGAATGAGTTTGGTCACTCGCTTTTCTCGCTTTGATTAGCGGAGACATTAGAGCCATTCGACGTAATCCTCTTAATGCAAGTATAAACTTCAAGCTGATAGATTCAAACTTTGAGAGACTTCTTTTTCACTGAGGAATCCTATTTTGTATGAGTCTGAGGCTTCATTCAGTAACGCAATAACGCAATATTATCTGTACAATATCATCTTGCTGCTGCTTTGCACAATGTAACATAGAACAATGCAAGGGAATATGAAGACAAAAAAAAAATGTTTTGTTGTTCTTTGTTTGATATATACAACTCTTTCTCATCGCTGAGCTGAGTGTGTATTCTTTGTTGTGATGGCTTCAATAGACATCTTGCTTATGTTATTGCTCAAATAAGCCCAACAACGACTTTGCACACCATGAAATATTCCACACTTCGTTGCCTCTGATGAACGTCTTTCCACTCTGGGCATAAATTTCCAGAGCGTTACCCTTTGGCATGTGTGATTGTGGAGTAAAGATGGTGGAAATGTGTTCAAGGTCCTCATCGTGGTGTTCCTTGAATTATGTGTGTGACTATTTAGTTAGACGTATATGGTCTTTAGTCAATCAAAACCACTGCATTTGACCTGACTTACGTTGTTGTGGTTGTAGCAGCAGCGTTAGAAAGAGGAGGAGGAGGAACAAGAGAAGAAAACATTTAAAAAGACGAAAAAGAAATCAAGAAGAAAGCAGTAAATAAAAGAATGCTGGAATTGAAACATTTAGTAGAGGAGGAGTCGAGTGTACAAGAGAAATAACAGACAAATAGTGAAACCAACCAACCCACCCGTGAGTGAATTCAAGGGTGACGCAGAGTATTGTCAGCCCTGAACGTATGTCTTCCGCCTAGACATTGAGGAAACAACCTTGACACATTCTTTCCCCAACCCTCACCTCTCCTCATTCACATCAGTTCAGCTCGCAATATTCCCCTCACCGTCACCTATGAATCTTCCTCTTCACGCCCTTGCAGCCCCGACTTATTTCCCCTCCAGTACCTTCAAATCATCCCTCGCCCCTGAAAAGCCTGGCAACGGCACCCCTCTGAGTCTTCATATTCCACTGCATCACTCGGCACTCCCCTTGTCCTTTATATATCACTTTTTTTGTTCACATTGCCAATCCTCACTCTCTTGTGTCACTTCTTGCTCCGTCATGGCTAACCCTTTCCAGCCATTCTTCACCCTTCAGAAGCTCCTGGCACTCTCCCACTTCACTCTGCCATTCCAGGGGCTCCCAACACACTCCCTTGCAATCATTCCTCGTTCCTACCAAGGCCTCCTGACAGCCCTTCTATATTCTACCTCTTGACACCCAGACCCTCCTCGTATACGCCCCCGAGTACCATCCTCTCACTTCCAAGTAATCAGAGCAGCGGCCAACAGCAAGACTCACCAGAACATTACAGCGCAAACCTCAGCTCCGTGGTATGTGTGTGTGTGGGTGTGTGTGTGTGTGTGTGTGTGTGTGTGTGTGTGTGTGTGTGTGTGGACAAGTGAGGACTGGAGGGAGGTTGGCGGGGCAAGAGCGAGTAAGGGGATGCTGAATGAGAGCAGGCAGACTGGAGTGTACTGAGGAATGCTGGGGGTCTATCTACACTGGGTCCTGGGAGGGGAAGGATAGCGTGCTGGGGTCTTTGCGCTCTGGGAACACACGCCAGGAGCAGGGGGAGGAAAGAGAGAGAGGGAGAGAGAGAGAGAGAGAGCCAGAGTAATCCAATGGAAGGAGAGTTTTGCTTTTAAAAATTCGGGACAGGGGGGAGTCGGCAGATTGCTAAATTGCAGGGCTCCGGGGTAGAATATTTCCGAGCAAAAACCTCCCTTTGTTGACGAACCAGAGCTGCCGTAACGATATTATAGCACAGCTGGTGATGATAAAAATGCTGACGCCTGTTACAGAACCCAACTTGTAAAAAAAAATATATATAAAATAGAGAAGGAACACAAAAAATAGGAAAGGGGCAGTGATGTAAAAAGACAGGGAGGGGGGAAAAAAGTTGTCAGGGAAAGAGCAAGAAAAAGAGAGAACCCCAAAAAAAAAGTTGGGGTAAGAGAAATAAATAGCGGTGTTGTGAGATGCTTAATTTGATTGTGAAGAGTGAGTGAGGTGGAGATGAAAGAAACGGTGGGGTGGGTAGGCACAGTTTTAGTAATATAAGTAAGTAACTGAGGTACAGGGAGTCTGGTAAAGATCATGGCGAGTTGGCTTGTCGAGGAGGGGAAAATCGAAGAGTGGAATCTAAGGAAGAAAACAAAACGAGAGAAAAGACATTGCCGTGAAATATGGAAACATTTAGTACCTGACAGGGTGAAGAGAAAAGAAGAGAGGAGAAAGGGATACAGAGAGAGAAAGGGATACAGAGAGAGAAAAAGAGAGAGAGAGAGAGAGAGAAAGAGAGAGAGAGAGAGAGAGAGTAAGTGTTGAAAATATGAGTCCTCTGTTCCCTCGAAAAATAAGTAGTGCAGAAATGAAGAGAGGGAAAACAGCAGGCAATAACGAGGCTGAGCAGACAAACATGGATAATCAGCGGCCGTCACGGTAATGAGGTGTATATTTTTCCACATGACTCTATTCTCTTTGCTAAAACACACACACACACACACACACACACACACACACACACACACACACACACACACACACACACACACACACACACACACACGCACACACGCACCGTTGGGAGCTTAGCCGTAAAAAAATATTTGTTTATCTACATTTCCCATAATTGGTCGTGTTTAATAGGTGAGCGAGTGGAAGATGAGGTGGCAGGGCTAGGGGATAGGTAGGTAGGTGTGTGTGTGTGTGTGTGTGTGTGTGTGTGTGTGTGTGTGTGTGTGTGTGTGTGTGTGTGTGTGTGTGTTCGTGGTTAGCGTGGGATGTTAGGTGAGTAAGGATGGATGTGTGGACCTGATGGAACCGATTGCACCTGACGAAGTGAGGATGGTTACTATGCATGGTGAGGAACGCAAGTGGAAGTGGTAGTGGTATTGGTAGTGGAGATAACAAGAAAAATAACTGTGCCATGTGGAGCGGTCAGGCTGGGGCGGGGGGTGGATGGGGGGAGGTGGGGGCAGAAGGCAGGACAAATAAAAATCAAACCGATGAGTTAAAACAAATTGATTGCAAATATGAGGAGAGAAATGGGAAATGGAATAGGGTCGCTCCAATCTAGTGACCCAACGCTGCTGACACCCGAGCCTGGATGAGGACGAGAGAACAGTCGACGGGGCACATTTGTCTCGCCCAGTCGCTAAATGTTCAGGCGATTTTTTCTTTCCTTTTTTTTAAGTTTCATTTTTCATTCCAAATCCTTTCTCCTTTTTTTCCTTTTCGTTCGCTGGTTCTGCAATGCGAGATTCCGGTAGTTTTAAAAGCCGTCTGTGTTCAACCCTCTGCTTCACTATCAGGCTTAAAAGCTTTTTTTTTTTTGGTCACAAAGTAGGAGTACACAGTCAGACACCTGCTGCTACGGTTGCCTAACACTTGCCGGAGGTACTACACACGGGAGGGTGAGGAGGCGCTAAAACCTTATTGACGGACTACACTCTGTATTTTCCAATGTTTTTTCTTCCCCTCACACTAATATAATTATTCTTGCTCACAAACACGACAAGCATATTACACACACACACACACACACACACACACACACACACACACACACACACACACACACACACACACACACACACACACACACACACACACGCACATGCACACACATTATTCTAATTTCAAAGTCATAAATTATTTACACCACACCACCAAAGGTAATAAACAGGCGAGGTGGAAAAAATAAATGAATAGAAATGTTGTAGTCAGCCTACCTTTATGATAACGACCAAAAGGTGTCCTGATAACTGACTGACTGTCGTTGTTTTCATATCTATAAACATCGCATCCTTGATTTTAGGATCTCATCTGTGACACACTATCTTTTTCTCGCCTATATACATGTGTGTGTAAAGCGTTTGACAGTAGTCCTCATCCTCTTCATTTCTATTCTGTCCTCAGTTTATATCCAAAGCTGACTGGTGTGCTTTTTGGCTCGCTACGGTACCTCTCATTCCTATGGCTACAAACCTGACTCTTCACAATATTCTACTTCATTGCAACTTTCTCAGTAAATATATTTGTGGTCTGTAAATATCCAATACATTGAAATATTCTGATAATCCTGACAGGCTGAAAAAGAGTATGTTTGCCTTGGAATGCTTCTGTTCAGCCTGTGTTAAGCTAGAGTGATCGGTATAATCCCTTATATCTTCGTCGTGTCGTTTTGATTTCTTGCATTTTTTTATCTCATGATTTTCAAGCATCAATAACGACGCAAATTTCTTCATCAGCGGTAAGGTATCCATAAAGAGGAATACTGAGGACTCTCTTCTTTTCTTAATTAAATAAACATTGTCCTCTAAACAACATTTCTTTTATTATTCACTAATTAACATCTCTCTCGAACCCAGTCGTCCTATTCACGACCTCTGATATAATTTTTAAAAAGTTGCTACATAACGTAATATTTATGATCTTTTACTGAATGGAAGCAGCGAGAAAAAGATGGCCTTTCATGCCTCAAAAACTTAATTAACCAACCTATTAATTATTCACAGTTTTTTTTCAGACAAGTAAGAGTAGTATTTCTTCCTTAAAAGACTTGCATAATATCCCTCCTTGAGGATATGCGACTATTCTCCCTTCACTAAGAATCTAAAGTGGAAACATTGTATTTCACCTCTTGTTTGATTAGCTTCCATAGAGATAGGTGTTCCGTATTGTCTCTGTCAATTGTTCCTCCTCCCAAGGGTTTGTCTCCTTCCGTAAGCGTATCTCTCTCATTTATGTGAGGGAGAGGGAGAGCTCCACCAGCACGACATTTTGAAACAGGCTATTGATTTTGTCCCATCACTTCCCTTCCTCAACTGACTCTTCGGATTTCATAGTCAGCCGTTGTTTTTATTATTATTATTATTATCATTAATATTACTATCATTAGTAGTATTGTTACTATTATTATTATTATTATTATTATTATTATTATTATTATTATTATCATTATTATTATTATTATTACTATTATCATTATTATCATTATTATTATTATTATTATTATTATTATTATTATTATTATTATTATTATTATTATTATTATTATCATCATCATTATAGGCTAAAAATGTGATCCCTTCTGTAGAGTTCAAGGAGCTGTACAGCCAACAGAGTCCAGGATGGGAGGACATCAGTCTAGGTTAAGCAAATCACCTTAGTAAAAAAATATTTACCTGTGTGCATGTCATCATCTTTCACAACATTACTTGGAAATGTAATCCAAAATTCACTTTTTTTATGATTCTTTTAGAACTTTTTTTTTTCTTTTCTGCTTTGATAATTGCTGTCCTTCTGAACTCTCCACGCACTTACATCCCTGAAAGACTTTCAACTTTCTCTCATTTTTGTTATATTCATCTTGCTATTGCAGGAAATAGTCAGCATCTGTATTCTCTAATCTTCTACACTGGAGAACTCTCAAACAGCCTGTTGTCCTCATTTCGCAATGATGGTATACTGCCTTCAAAAAAGGAGTAATAAGATGCCTGACTTGCCTTCTGAAACTTTTCTACGTTTTTTTATAGAAAATGCACTCAGTGAACTTTGTTACAGACTAGTTTTAAAGCCATTTTTCAGTCTCCTTTCCTTGGAAAAAAAATTCCACATAGTATAAGATTCTTGGAACTCTACAAGTCGTAAGATTTTTCGGTCAACAGAATTTCAATGAAATTTTACTGGGAACTCGACGCCGCCTTTGTTTGGTACAATTTTACAGTGAGATTTATCTAGGAGGGAACATTTTTGCTATTAATATATGAATTTGAATTGATATCTTCGCAAAAAAATTGTTTTGCTGAGCACGTAGATTTATGTAGAATTAGGAGTTTTTTATTGTGCTTTCTTTTAAGTTTGTTTGAATGAGATAAAATTATGCGATTAATTATTATTCTAAACAAACTTTTATTGCACTCTATTCGGACTTTTTTTTTTATCACCAAACATTGGATTCCATCCCCCTGCGGCGGTGCGGGAATTCATGGAGGACACCAGAATACCGTCAGGAGAAGCTTGAGCGGCGTCTTCTGCCTGGCTCACGTCCCCTCACACAGAGCTCTCCGCCTTCCCATGATCTTCCGAAGATCCCCGGCGAAAGATGTGCGCGAGGCATCCGACCATTGTGGTTTGGCATTATTTCGTGAGGTAAAGGGGAGGCATTTTTCTTATCTTCCCCGGTGGAAATGATAATGAGGTTATAATTATTGTTGTTATTGTTGTTGTTGTTGTTGTTGTTGTTGGTGGTGGTGGTGGTGGGGGTGGTGGTGTGGGTGGTGGTGATGATGAGTTTGAGGGGGTAGTGGTAGTGGTGGCAAAGATGACTGCAGAAATTTGTGGTGCATGGTAACATGTATGTTCAGTGTTGCCACTTCACTCTGACTGACGGCTTGCTTCGCTCATTATGTTGGTGCACACACACACACACACACACACACACACACACACACACACACACACACACACACACACACACACACACACACACACACACAGACACACATAGACACACACATACACACACACACACACACACACACACACACACACACACAGACACACACACACACACACACACACACACACACACACACACACACACACACACACACACACACACACACACACAGCCCTAAACAACAACGTAACTAAAGCGAACTGGCTCGTGAAAGCTGCCTCTTGAGGGATCGTTGAGCCTTGCTGGACCATGACATTCACCGCCCGATCACCGTCCACGCCAGACCGACTGTATATAGCCTCGCTTCCACGCAACTCCCATTACGATGAATAGCCTCCTACTCCCTCCTTCCTACTTCTCCACCTTCCCCTTTCTTCCCACTTTTCCTTCTCCCCATCTTATGCCTACCCCACCTTCTTCCATTCCTCCTCTCCCTCCTTCCTCTTTTTTCTCGTTCCCGTTCACCGCACTCCTCGTTCTTATCCACTTCTTTCTCCTCATATTTGTCGTCCTTCCTCACTAATTCGAGCACTTTGCATTCACCGTCGACGTTCCTCACCGCCGTTGCATGCATCACCGCTACGCCTTTCGTATTACTCGAGAAAATCAACCTTTCCCTTCCTCCCCAAGTTCAGCAGATATTTACCCAACTACTCCCAGGCTCCTTACACAAACAGACAACTCCTCCTCCCTCCTGCCTTGAAAATAAGTTGCTGGGGATATATAAACACACACACACACACACACACACACACACACACACACACACACACACACACACACACACACACACACACACACATACACATACACGCACACACGCAACTTCACCCTTACGTTAGGTCTGATTACCTATTTATTCTCCTTTACACATTTTGTTTTTTGTGTCTTCCAACTAAACTAGAATGAAAATGAAAGGCATTCCTTACTTTCTTCCACCATTTCTCCAATTTTCTTTCTTCTTCTTCTTCTCCTCTTCCTCCTCCTCCTCCTCCCTCTTCTTCTCGTGTAGTTCCGCTCGTTTCATGCATTAACGTTCAGTTCCACATAAACTTCGCGTCATTAATATTGTCTTACTTATGGTGATTATTGATAACTATCCAATTTTTA
>JAPQNM010000013.1:4673209-4678209 GCA_029783475.1 Metacarcinus magister | reverse complement strand
TTTCTGTTCTATTTTCAGTCTACGTGTAAAATTTGAATGTAAATTACCATGGTGTTTGCATTGTGTCTCTGCTGCTCCCCCTTTTCCTCTACCCTCAACCCTACAATGTTTTCAGTCAGTCAGTCAGTCAGTTAGTTTAGTCCACGATTCAGTCAGTGAGTCAGTCAGTAACTCACCCATGCTTTCAGTCAGTCGCTGAAGTCTGTAAGATCATGTCTATAAATGTCTACGTATCACTTAAAATATGATAGATAGATAGATAGATATGTGATAGATAGATAGATAGACAAATAGATAGATAGATAGATAGATAGATAGATATGAATAGCTGGAACGAGTGAGTGATGATGCATCTATATGTATAGGTAGAGAGATAGATGACAATATAAAGATAGATAGACAAGTATATACAGTATGAGAGAGAGAGAGAGAGAGAGAGAGAGAGAGAGAGAGAGAGAGAGAGAGAGAGAGAGAGAGAGAGAGAGAGAGAGAGAGAGAGAGAAGCAGTTTAGTAATAAATGTCGACTACAAAGAAAATATAAGTTATAATGAGTGGGCCGAGTAAATATGCATGAAGAACAATAGAGAGAGAGAGAGAGAGAGAGAGAGAGAGAGAGAGAGAGAGAGAGAGAGAGAGAGAGAGAGAGAGAGAGAGAGAGAGAGAGAGAGAGAGAGAGAGAGAGAGAGAGAGTGAGAACAAAATTACGACGTGATGAAGGAAGGAAGGAAGGAAGAGGAGAAGAGAAGAGAAGAGGAGAGAGATTCTTGAGAACGAGTGATTGATGAAGAAGGATGGTAAGGTTTAGGAAGGATGGAGGAAAAGGAAGCTGAAGAAAGGGAAGGGTGGAGATAAATAGATTAAGAAAATATGCTGAAAGGAAGGAAACGTAAAGTGGAAGAAAGAAGAGAGCAAAACAACGAGAAAGGATGTGCAGGAATAAATAAGTTTGATAATAGGACAGAATGAAGAAAATTATGAGGAAGACGAGAGAGGAATGAAGTCAGGGGAAAGAGATAGCTTAAGGGAGAGAATGATGGTGAAACTGTACGAAAGAGAGAGAGATAGATGGATAGATAGAGGGATATAAAGAGAGAAAAATAGAGTGAGATAGATGAGTAAATAGATACATAGATAGATAGAGAGAGAGGGAAAGAGAGAGACGACCTACCCAGTACACTCCTTCCTTATTCCTTCCCTTATGCTATCACGTACTGACCTTCCCAAGAACTCCTCTAGCCTCTTCCTCCTTTTCTTCCCTTTTTTCTCTCTTCTCCCTTTACTACCGTTTTGCCCTTCTCCTTTATCCATCTTTCTCTAAGCCTCCTTCCATGACCTCCCCTTTCCTATCCCTAAAATCTCTATCTCTCTCTTTCTCTCTCTCTCTCTCTCTCTCTCTCTCTCTCTCTCTCTCTCTCTCTCTCTCTCTCTCTCTCTCTCTCTCTCTCTCTCTCTCTCTCTCTCTCTCTCTCTCTCTCTCTCTCTCTCTCTCTCTCTCTCTCTCTCTCTCTCTCTTTAGTTATGTATTTATATATGTATGTATGTATGTATGTATGTATGTATGTATGTATGAATGTATGTATTTATATCTATATATCTATTCGTCTGTCTATGTTTCTGCTTGTCAATCTTTCTTCTCAGCTGTATGTCTGTATGTCTATTTGCGGCTGTGTTTGCATGTCTGATTTGTTTTATGCTAGCCAATATTTTTTTCTTTATCTATATATCTCAATCTTTCCTCATCCTGTCTTATCTCTGGTTCCCTGTTTTCCTCCTCTCCTCCTTGTCTTCTACCCGTCCTTTCCTTTCCCTCCTTGATCCTCGTCATCCAGCTTTACTTTACGTCTCTTGTCTCTGGATGCCTTTAGGAGATACAGGCCGAGGCGATGACTTCCCTTCCTCGAGGCACAAAAAGGGTATTGAAGACTCGTGTGGATTAAAATTTAAGAGGAAAATACCCAAATTCTTGCCGGCTGGCGTTGGGGTAAGAGGCGATGGTGGATAATTTTATGAACTATGTATGAAGCAGCCTCAGTTATGCATGCAAGAGCACCTTCTCTTCCTTCCCCTCCTTTTGCCCTCCCACCCACCCACCCCCCTGGCCTGCAGCACGCTTTTTCACTTTCCTCCTCTCCCATTGCCTGCTGCAGGCCAGATTTCGCAAATCTGTTAAAAAAAAATAATGAAAAAAGGAAAAAAGAAAGAAAAAAGCTCACTGCATTTCACTGAACATTATTACAGCGAGAGGAAGAAGGTTTTTATACTTCCACTGAAAGGAGTTATGGGAGGTGTGTAGAGTGTATATGTAAGAGGGGGAGGAGGCGCGTACGTGTGTGGGTGTTGTATCTTACTTGTTTCTTTACTTGAGTCGAACAGCAGGTACTCAGGAGCAAGCAATATTGGTCTCTCAAGGGGAGTGAAGTAGCCCCACCCCGCCACCTGCATCTCCTTACCCTCGCCGTGGCGTGTTCCCCAGACATTCATAACATATATATCAATAAGCTAATGCTCAACCGCCATTATGGAAAAAAAAAATGTTGGTTCACTCTGTTTTGGGGTTCCGCCTGCCATCACTTCCTTGTTTTTGATCGCGGGTGAGGTGGAGGAAAGGGAAAATTCGTCACGCTGGAACGAGAATAAAGCCACCTCCGCTCGATGGCTTAGTACCTCCTTCTGGGAAACCTCAAGTGAGTCGTATCTAAGGTGGTAGGAGCAGGAGCGGAAGATGGTGCTTCGGGCTGCCTTGAGTGGACGAGGCCACCCGCTTGGTGCTCTTCCCGAGGGTAACAAGAAGATATTGTTATTGCTGGATGCTGGTGTGCTTAGTGCCAACACTGGATGACTTTATACACTCCGCCTTCCTCCATTAATCGTCGCATCTCGTGGCACAGTGGCTGACCTTTCTCTAATGGTCTCAGATTCGATTCCCATCTAAGGCAGGATGAGGAGCAGTCGTCGTTATTTTGGCCACCGTGGACTCAGCCGTGTAAATCAGGCGACCATTGTGCGCACCGTCAAGGGTGAAGATCGACCCTTAGTTGCCCTGCTGCCTGTTTGTTACCTGACACGGCGCGCAAGATTGACACCAGACGCACCGAAAAAGTCATCTTTAAGAAAGTCTAATTCTCAATAGTAATAATAGGGATAACAGTAACAACAATAACAATAATGATATTAACAATAGTAATAATGAAAATGATAATAATAATTGTAATAATAATTATAATAATAATAATGATAGTAATAATAATGATAATAAAAATAATGATAATTATGAAAATAATGATAATAATAATAAGTAGTAATGATACTAACAAAACAATAATAATGATAATGGTATAATCAATAATATTAACAATAATAATGATAATAATAGTGATAATGATCTTAATGACAATAATAGTGATCATGATAATGATAATGGAATTGATCTCAAAAATTACAATATTGGTTATAATGATAATAATTATATTAATAATACTAAAAAGAAGAAAAAGAGAAGAATCGTAATGATGATAATGATGATAATGATAATAATAATAAAAATTATAATGATAATAATAATAATAATAATAATAATAATAATAATAATAATAATAATAATAATAATAATAATAACAGTAATAATGATGATAATGATACAAATTATACTAGTAATAATAATAATAATAATAATTGTAATATTAATAGTAATAATAATATTATTATTATTATTAATAGTAATAGTAATAATAATAATAATAATAATAATAATAATAATAATAATAATAATAATAATAATAATGATAATAGTATTATTATTATTTAAGTGCAAGGCTTTCATGGCCGACCAAAGGTTTCACGCGTGGGGGAATCGCATGGATTTTTGTTTCTAGCTTACGTGCCACTTTTCCGTGCTTAAGGGAGCGAGAGGTAGTGGTTGTGTGTGTGCGTGTGTTTGTGTGTGGGTGTGTGTGTGGGTGTGTGTGTGTGTGTGTGTGTGTGTGTGTGTGTGTGTGTGTGTGTGTGTGTGTGTGTGTGTGTGTCTGTGTCTGTGTCTGTGTCTGTGTCTGTGTGTGTGTGTGTGTCTGTGTCTGTGTCTGTGTCTGTGTCTGTGTCTGTGTCTGTGTCTGTGTCTGTGTCTGTGTCTGTGTCTGTGTCTGTGTCTGTGTGTGTGTGTGTGTGTGTGTGTGTGTGTGTGTGTGTATGTGTCTGTGTGTGTGAGTGAATGTGCATGCGTGTGGATGGAAGCCAAGTATATACAAAAGGAATGTGTCAATCTTAAAAAAAAAAATGAAAATAAAAAATAAAAATTCTTAATAGATTAACTTAATTCCCTTCCATCAGGCTTGGTCACGGGAGGAGAAGAGGTGTGGTAGTGATGCTGGTAATGAAGGGAGATAACCTCCTTCAACCTTCCATGCACAGCCACAACACGCCCACAGACTCACTCACCTGCCCTTCCTACCTCACCTTCCCACACCTGAAACTGTCCCGGAATCAATCATTGGATCCCACATTTCGAGAGTTTCCAGCACCGGTGAGTAGCCATTGATTAGTGTTATTACATCACTGCATGCAAGTACGTATGAAGCCTTTGACTAGCCATTGACATCAACACTGTAGGCTCCAGGCTCTCATTCCTCGTAAAGAAAGAAGGGTTTGGGGGACAAGGTAATGTTGTTCAGTTATGTTTCAGTGCTGTTGTTTTTCCTTCACAAATTATCTTAAAATGCAAATACACACACGACTGTTTGTTTGTTTGTGTTTGTTTGTGTGTGTTTGTGTGTTTGTGTGTATATATGTGTGTTTGTGTGTGCGTGTGTGTGTGTATGTGTGCGTGTGTGTGTGTGTGTGTGTGTGTGTGTGTGTGTGTGTGTGTGTGTGTGTGTGTGTGTGTGTGTGTGTGTGTGTGTGTGTGTGTGTGTGTGTGTGTGTGTGTGTGTGTGTGTGTGTGTGTGTGACTCTTTGGGCAGGAGGTGAATAGGTGCTATGATGCATGTATGAGTGCGTAAAGTGAGTC